>WITN01000550.1:0-59468 GCA_015025155.1 Lactarius quietus
GGATGACCATGGATGGCCCTTGCCCTTGAAAGACTTGCCTTGTTCAGCACCTCTAGTACCACACTGGCTGTTAGGCTGCTGCTGGTAGAGGGTTCAGAGGATGATGAAGGCGGCTGCTGCTGATTATCCTGCTTGCTAAAGTGAAGGTTATTGCACTTGTGCTTTATGGCAGAAATCTTCTGGGCAGATTTCCCACTCTTGACCTGTCCTTGGTTAGCTTCCATCTTGAAGAAGTTGATGACAGTCATCTGAACATCACCAATGGTAAGTTTGTTGAGATGACTGGATGAGAGGATAATGGGGACAAGGTGTTCCCATTTGGACAGAAAGTTGGACATGACAATCATGGCCTGTAAGAGGGGGTCAAGCTCCATGTTGCATGATTATGCCAAAGCCAAAGTTGGCTTCAGCAAGTCGACCTAGGGTGGCAACCATCTTATCAAAGACTAGGCCAGGATGCTGGTTCACATAGAACTGTATACTGATGACCTCTTTAAAGTCTTTGTAGATGCTGGGGACTGTAGGAATGGAATAAGCATCTTTGAGATTATGCCATAGATAATTGGCATCAGTGATGTGTGCAAAATTCTGCTGAAGTGCAGCAGAGAGAGAAAGGGTTATATTGCCAATAACCATGGCATTCCTGTCTAACCAGGCTATCAGCAAGCCAGGATACTCTTACATCAGCAAAAATAATAATAATTGATAATTGATAATGATTAATCATTATGACCAAAAGCAGCATCAGTGGAGCTTGAATTTCAAATTAGCAAAATTAATAATTATACCTCGTCAAACCAAAAAGTCTTTTGCAGATTTCAGTCTCCTCCACCAATTGTGATATCATTGAAATTGGTAGGCACTTCTAATTGTTTTGGTAGCTTGTAAAAAGTAATTACTTTTGTAAAAAAAATTATACCCACTTTCACGGTTTGTATGTGCTTACTCTGATTTGAAAATTATAATCCTTTCTCATGAATTTCACAAATTTACATGGTCTTCACATTAATTATAATTTTTCTCATATTTTTCTTATATTTCATTTCTATGGCTAGTTACATGCTCATGTACACTTCTGTCCTAACTTGCCCCCCAAAGCCACTGCTAAATCGTCATTGTGCTCAAGGTAGTTCTGAAACCAGCACCACATGTGTATACATTTGAGGGGAGAGGGGGTCACTGAACTCGATTTGGTGTGGGGTGTGCAGCTGGGCATTGCAGGCGATATGTTTATGGTACGGTAGACCTGCAATCACCTCTGTGAAAGTATGCATGGTGGTGAGAAATATAAGTGGAGGGATCAGGCACGTACCACGGTCGTGATGGTACTTTACCTGCAGTACTTGCCATATGTTAGCAGGTAAGGCAGAACAGTGGGATGAATAACATCATCTTATCCTGCACACGAAGAATGTGAGACTGGTACCAACTGCAGAGAATGCACGTGAGACAGATGTACCATTAGGAGACTCCACATACATCTCATAGTCCTTGATAGTCCCTTGTTGACCATCACCTCATTGGTATTGTAGCATGGCACCAGGATCTCTGTGATGAGGTTGACTTTTGGCATGGGATGTGGGGGCAGGGTGGAGAGACTGCACACGAGGCACGAGGATGACATGGTTGATGGGAGCATTGTTTGCTTCGACCCTGCTCAGCACAAGGGTCAGAGACACTAAGTGAACATGGGAGGGAGGATACGCACTGTGTTTTGCAAACCTCTTTTGTAGACAAAGATGTGCAAGGGACAGGCTCATACTGCTCCCTAGAGCGATGATGCTGGTGACAATAACAGTGCAAGTCAGTCAGCTTCCATTTCAGAGGAAACGTACCATTATTCTTGTCAAGGCTGAGAAACGTGGAATACAACTTCGTCTGGTTAAGGCTGTGCATAAAATGACAGCAGATAAAAATTAAAAGGTACGCACCGAGGGATCCCAAATTGGCGTGTCCTGCTTGCACACAAACATGGGCTTGGGTGAAAAGAAGGGCATCAACAGGGGCAGCCCAGAGAGTGTGATAAAAAGACAAACCACTTTTGCATGCACCTTTAAACAGGGGAGGCGAGTGCAGGAAGGGGGCAAAGCATACTAAATGAAAGGGAAGGGAAGGGAAGTTGAAGGGGTGGGACAAAGAGATAAAAAAAAACGAGGATACTCATCTGAAGGTTTATATGAAGTCTACTTCACGTCCATCCCAAGTAGTCACGTGCGCGAGTCGCACCCAAATTCCACCAAAGTCGAACAGTCTTCGAACTTCCTATCCTTGTGCAACACAATCCCACTGTACCCACCAGCACAACTCCAACACATCTCGTGCAGCCTCACCAGCCTCACCCCTCAGGCCACAGGCTTCATAGGCCTCATACCCGCTGCTACCTCCAATATGTGTACACCCCAAGTTCCCTGCCACCGCCTACTGACAAGATAAGTATTCCCAACCTTTTTAGTTCAATCTCACTTGTATTTGTGCAGACGTAGGATAACAGTGGCCACAGCCCCGCCACTGTCCTTCTTTTATGGCGCAAAGGCCACCACCACTCCCCGTCTCCCACACAAACCACTGGCCACATTGTGCTTGCCCATGCACACCCCACTGATGCTCTAGCCATAGTCACCAGTGCTGGCAACCACTAACTTCCTCAGCCACCCCAGCCCAACCTCACTGCTGTCCCCACCGCCTCCTACCAACCCTGATCATGCCGCTGCTCTGCAGATGTGAGATGTTTTGGGCGAGTTTTATTGGATGTGTCCCTCCAACATGCTAACACAAGTTGTGCACTCCCACTGTCACGCAGCCATGGGTGGGGGTATATGTTGACACAAACTGCTTGTGGTGGCAGCAGCAGCATTGATTATAGGGTGACGAGGGCAAGTAACAATGGTGGTGAAGGTGACCCCAACGACCACGATCCTGGCGACCTCTATGATGGCGATGGCTCAGATGTCGTACTTAGAGAATATATTTTACTTTGTACCCGCCATGCAATAAAGAAGGACTTTTACTTTTCATTTGGTTCTCCTCTGCTGAGAAAAAAAGCATGCTGATTGTTGCAAAAACTTCAAATGCGGGGAATTGAACCCTCAACCTCTGTAGCCTAAAAAAATTATGTGAGCAGTGTTAGCCATTCCACCAAAGCCACTACACAGATTTTCCTCTGATGTGTTACATGATCAGCAACTTTGAATTTACTTGCACAGCGATAAATTTTGGTCATTTATACTGACTGTAAGAATTGAGGCAAAAATAATAAGTGCCTACAATATACAACAAAGAAATGTTGTCACTTTCAGACCATTTCACCTGACTGTAAGGATCAAGATTAAATAATATGCACTTACAATGTTATGCTAAAATTACAGATAATTTTGAACCATTTCACCCACTCACAAAGATGTAGATAAAATTTTATGTGCCTACAATATACCTACAAGAATTACTATCAATTCAAGCCTGTTTCATCTAACCATGAGGGTCCATAAGAATTTGAACTGCTTTCAAATCATATGAAAGGATTATAAGGACACAACAAGTACTTACAAGTTCCATGTCAGTATTTTAAGTGCTTGCATCCAGGACGTGGTGCTTGCAACCAATGACCATTAACCTTCATGCATCATTACCATAATTAAAAATTAAATGACATTAAAATCATGATAAGCAATTACGAAATCCAAAATCACCTAAAAAATGTTTATTTTTTTGCTGATGTATGCATCTTCATCATATCTCTCCTTGTCCAGTTTGTACAGATCACTTTCAGCTTTGAAAGCATCTTTAAGATCTTTCAAAGCATTGTCAGCAACAGGCTTGGGTTCTGTAGGTTCTATAGGCTTGACAGGACACAAGCTTATGCCATCAACATAGCTCCAGAGCCCTTGTGCCATCAAGAAGGCTTTCATTGCACATGCCCAGCTTCCATAGTCTTGTCTGTCAAAGACAGTGTCAAAAGTGTTAAGTTGGGACAACATAGTAACTGTAAAGGCTTTGTGAAATATCAGCAAAGTTATTCACAGTACTGAGTGAGTAGTAAAAGAGCCTAGCATTTGTCTCCTCCTCAACTACCGAGGCAGAAACTGCCTCAGGTGTCCATGACACACTCCTGCTGGAGATCATGGTCGATGCAAAGCCTGAGGTCTTTATATACCCCATAGAACATAATGCTGGGTTGCCAAAGGTAGCCTCAATGGTGTTGTCAACTATGTCAATCATCCTTGGGACAGCTCAACAATCATTGTCATTCATAATGAATACAATGGCACCCATGTAGCAGGACCCATAACCTGCTGCACAGCAAAGCAGGTTTATGGAGTCTCACCTTGTAAAGGTTAAGAGACTTGATAGAGTGTGTGTAGAGTGGTAGCTCAAGTGTTGAATAGAGTGAATGACTTGTATATTCTGAGGGGCTCTACTCCCCTATATATAGGAAAACCAGTCCCTATGGTCCCACCATGTCCATTACACAATAAGTGATGAGTAAAGGTGTGTTGCACTTTGGCAATGCTCGACCCGGCCAACCCAAGCATCACAGTATGCATCACCAACCGCGCACGATCGCAGAAGGCCGACCACTCAAGAACCATAGCATTCCATTATCAGTTTCACCCTCCAAAAGATCTCAACCCCTATTTCGATGCAAGTCCGACCAAAATCCCTATAAGCCTCCTATCGATGTTTCCCCCTATTTTGCACCTCGACTCCATTACTATTCGCTCAGACCATGATTCATATGTTTACTTTTTTATTTACTTCCCTTTGACTTCATATTTCAGAAAATGTAGAAAACCTGTATAAAAACCATCTGTAATCTCTTGAATTGAAGCATCCAGTTGTGTTCTCTCTTTCTCTCATCTGCCCTCAAGCTTGTTTCTCACAAGGCAACCTTCTTACTTTGCCTTACTCCTTTCACTCTACTCATTGTCTCTTGCATTTCACTCAGGCTCTCTCTCGCTGTACTATGCCTCTTTGCCGATGAACCAGCCTTACGATTTGCCCTTTTCTGCACAGCTGATGAACTAGCCGTCCACTCAGGACTTTGTATCACTCCAGGTTATGGGCCCTGCAGTTGCAGCCTAACCACGACATATCACAGCATGTATATTCTTTCCTACTGAGCCACACTTACCTGCCTTCACCACCATGAGCGAAAACCGAACCCCCATATCCAAACTCACCGCAGACAGATCCAACTGGATCACATACCGAGATCGTCTCCTCATCATGTTCAGGTCTCGACAATGGACCAGCCATTTGACTTCTACTATGGTTACTCAAGCCTACATCAATGCTGGCGATATCAACACCAAAACACCCCAACAACGATGGGAAGCCGAAGAAGATATGGCGATCGAAATGATAACCACAACGATCCCTGACCAAGTTTTCAATCGCGTCAAGTCTCACACTACCACCATGGAGATGTGAGATGCCATCAAAGCCATTCACCAAACCTGCTCTAAGATGGCCGCACTTGATCTTGGCAAGAAAATGCAAGATGCAAAACTACGTGATGACGGTGATGCCCACGCCCACATTGCTAGCCTTCTGAACATGCAAGAGCAACTCGCCTCTCTGGGAAGGAACTTGGACAACAAAGAGTTCACCTTCACAATCCTTGGCTCCCTCCCCACATCCTACCGATCTGTCACTTGAGCTCTGAATGCCGCAGCTGACCAGGTAGGCACACCAATAACCACCGATTGAGCTATCCGACTTGTCACTGATGAGTATGAAAGCCGACTCAGAGACAAAGGAAATAATGATTCCGAAGAAGCCTTCGCAGCCACACAAAAGAAGAATCGTGACAAACGAAATGTCGAATGCTACAACTGCCACAAGCTTGGGCACTACAAGTCCGACTGCTGGGCCAAAGGAGGTGACAAGGAAGGTCAACGTTGACCAAGACGTGATGACAATAATAACAGTGACAACCGTGATCGCAATAACTCAAACCGCGGCCAAAACAACAATTGGAATAACCGCAGCCAAAACAACAACTGCAATAACAGCTGACATCGCAATGACAACCGAAATATCGACAATGCCAATTCGGCCACTACCCATGACAAAGGAGCATGGGCCGCTATCATCAAAATCGATGACAACACACCAGAATACACATCCTACAACATCACTTTCAGTACAGACCCTGTGCACACACCACCCAAAATTGAAGTCGAGCTCTACAACTCAGGAGCCTCAAAGCACATGTCCCTCTTCTATCACCGTTTCACCAATTATCGGTCTATCACCCCTTATCCCATTGAAGCAGCTAACTCAGAAACATTTTACGCCATAGGTGTTGGCAATCTACAAATTGACGTCCCGAACAAAGACACCACAACCCCCATTACCCTCCGTAACACCCTCTATGCCCCAAAAATGAACCTAACCATCATATTGATTGACCGCATACAGGACGGCAGAAGTACCGTCTTATTCGAAAACCACACATGCAAAATCAGAACAAAATCCGGCAAGAAAGTCGGTCCCATTCCTGCCAGCTCGAACGGAATCTACAAGGTTGAGCACTCCCATCATGCCAAGAGCGCCGCCACTACAACCACTGTCGAACAAGTCAACATCCACACCTTACACCAATGCCTTGGTCACATCTCAGCTGACGCTATTCAGTCCTTGTTCGCAACCATGCCATCGACGGAATTCACCTGGTTGATGACGGCTCTCCTATCATCTGCAATGCTTGCGAGTACGCTAAATTGACCTGCAAGCCCATCCATAGTGAGCGTAAAGCTCCCCCAGCCAAGCATTTTGGCGCTGAAGTTCACACCAACCTATGGGGACCATCCCCCATCACCAGCCTTGGTGGATGATATTACTACATCACGTTCACAGATGACCATACATGGTACACCTGCATTGACGCCCTTCACACTAAAGACCAGGCGCTTCAAGCCTACAAAATGTTTGCCTCCTGGGTGCACACCCAGCACAATGCCAAAATCAAACTTCTCCACTCAGACCGAGTGGAGAATATACAGGCAATGAATTTACAAAGTTCCTCCAGAAGGAAGGCACTGAATGTTGCCTTACCACCCACGACACCCTGCAACACAACGGAATTGCGGAAGCTCTTAACCACCGACTCCTTGAACGAGTCCGCGCAATGCTCAACCAAGCTGATCTACCAAAGAACCTATGGGCTGAAGCACTTCGCTTTGCCATCTGGCTCAAAAATTGTACCTTCACTCGGGCTCTAGGAAATAACACCACGCCCTATGAAAAACTCTACAGCACCAAACCCAACCTCTCAGGCGTCCCCGAATGGGGACAAACAGTCTGGGTTCATTCTGACACTGGCATGAAACTCAACGCACAAGGCATTGAAGCATGATGGATCAGATATGACTCCAAGAGCACTCACGCCCATCACATTTACTGGCTAAATAGACACACTACATCAGTCAAACGAAACATCAAGTTTGTCACCCCCACGGTAGCCATTTACGCACCCCACATTATCACACCACAAGCACCAGCTGCACCAGCCACACCTATTGCACCTGCTGCACCACCTCCAGCACCCACACCACTGGCAGCTCCTGCCCCGTTATTCCCTCTGGCACCACCTCCAGCACCATGGCCCCTACCATATCCATTACCAACACATCTACCGCAGACCCGGCTCAGGCTCCAGAAGGACCATTGACATCTCTTTCACCCTTAACCCCACTGTCTAGCACACCCACCATGCCTGGAGGAATGACCTCCACATCCCAACTCAGACAGCGCAACATTCCACAACTTGATCCTGCTGCTGACAGCAGCGAAGAAGAATGCCCTGCAAGATCTCGCAAGGGCAAAGAACCCCAACCACCTATGAGGAGATCATCCCATATCCCAGTTCCCTCAGCCAGAGAATGAGCCATCCAACGTGGTGAGGCTATGACCGGTCAAGAATTCGACAGACCACCCAGAGATACTATGAGCAAATGGGTTCACCCCGATTGGCCCCACGACACCAGTTCATACACTATCGACCTTGCCCAATCGGATTTCGCATACCTCGCAAATTGTGAGGAAATTTATGAAGCCTTGGTCAATGAGCTTCAAAATGATCCAAAAACTCTCATACAAGCTCAGTCTCGCCATGACTGGCCAAAATGGCAAGAAGCCATGGACCGTGAGATCGCTACTCTCGACAAGCTCTTACATGGACCTCTGTCCCTGACCCACCGGCAAGAATATTGTCAGCAGCAAGTGGGTCTTCTGTATCAAACACAAGCTGACGGTTCCATCGAGAAATACAAGGCCTGTCTAGTCACACAAGGATTCATGCAGAAGTTTGGCGTGGATTACTTCGACACTTTTTCCCCATTGCGAAACTTCCAGTTTTTGCATTATCCTTGCCATCGCTGCCTGAAACGACTGGGACACCAACACCTTCGACTTCAACAGCGCCTACCTCAATGGTGAATTGGACGACAACAAAGAAATTTATATGAAGTCTCCCCCTGGTTATGAAAATGAGGGGGAGCATGTCAAATGTCTTCTAAAATCACTCTATGGCCTCAAGCAGGCCAGGCGTAAATGGTATGACACATTATGCCATGCCCTCACAGAGCTAGGATTCCAGGTCAACAACGCTGATCCTGGAGTTTTTTCATCACACATCAACAACAATACAACCATCCTCGCCATTCACGTTGACGACTGTCTCATTACAGGCAGCTCAACTGATCTTATCTCTAGCTTCAAGAAGAAGCTAAATGAATGTTATTCACTGACGGACTTAGGTCCCATCCACTGGCTCCTTGGCATCAAAATTACACATGACCGAGAAGCCTGAACCATTTCCTTATCCCAAATGACATACATCAACACTATCCTATCACAGTTTTCTCTCAGCAACACAAAACCAGTTTTCACTCCCATTACCCCTGGAATGAGTCTCAGCAAAGCTGACTCTCCGACAGATGACACAGAATTAGCACAAATGAAGAAAATGCCCTACCGCAAAGCTGTAGGCAGCCTCATGTATGCTGCCATTGCCACTCACCCTGACATTGCCTTTGCCATTTCAGCACTTTCCCAATTCCTAGAAAACCCTGGCCAAGTCCATTGGGAGGCCATCAAGAGAGTCCTCCGCTACCTCTCTGGTACCAAGGTCCACTCACTCACCTACAGAAACGAGCATCATGAATTACTCGGATTCACAGACACCAATGGTTCATCACAAGAGCACCGTCATGCCATATCAGGATATGCTTTCCTCATCAATGGAGCCATTGCTTGGCACCTACACTACCCCCACCATGATATACTGTGACAACCAATCTGCACTCCATCTTGCTACCAAAGACAACTATCATGCCCACACTAAACACATCAACATCCAATTCCATTTCATTCAACAAACCATACACGATGGACACATCAAGTTGAAATATTGCCCCACTGAAGAGATGACCACGGACATCCTCATGAAAGCGCTCCCGAAACACAAGGTCACAATTCACTCGCTAGATCTCGGGATTTGTCGCACTTGAGGGGGAGTGTTGCATTTCAGCAATGCTTGACCCGGCCGACCCAAGCGTCACAGTATGCATCACCAACCGTGCACGATTGCGGAAGGCCAACCACTCAAGAACCATAGCATTCCATTATCAGTTTCACCCTCTAAAAGATCTCGACCCCTATTTTGATGCAAGTCCAACCAAAATCCCTATAAGCCTCCTATTGATGTTTCCCCCTATTTTGCACCTTGACTCCATTACTATTCGCTCAGACCATGATTCATATGTTTACTTTTTTATTTACTTCCCTTTGACTTTGTATTTCAGAAAACATAGAAAACCTGTATAAAAACCATCTGTAATCTCTTGAATTGAAGCATCCAGTTGTGTTCTCTCTTTCTCTCATCTGCCCTCAAGTTTGTCTCTCACAAGGCAACCTTCTCACTTTGCCTTACTCCTTTCACTCTACTCATTGTCTCTTGCGTTTCACTCAGGCTCTCTCTCGCTGTACTATGCCTCTTTGCCGATGAACCAGCCTTACGATTTGCCCTTTTCCACACGGCTGACAAACTAGCTGTCCACTCGGGACTTTGTATCACTCCAAGGTGTTCACTATATCGTGTTTTCAGTGACACCTGATGTGAAACACCCCAGAACTCTTCAGTATCACCACATGTGATGCTGATAAGAGTTGCACCCTCCAGATTGGAGTTTGTGCCCACTTTGTGTGTAACAGTGTACCCTAATATGGTAATCATATGTATGTATAGTACTGTAATGTCGTAACTGCTATAGATAAGATACTTATGTACTTATTACATTTCAACACTACCCTTTACACTAGCCAACTTCTGGCGATACCACAACAGGACTTGGAGAAGATCCCTCACTACACTGATGCTGACCTCTACCTCCTCAAAGAAGGGTATCTTTCCATGAAGATGTCAACATGGCTTTAGACTGGGATGAAGACCAGGCTCTCAAGGCTGAGGTCTGTTGGTATTGTCATGCCAAATTAGAGGGGCAATGTTTGGCACAGGACCTTGAGGACTTAGAGTAGCAGGTGTCAGACAACATGCTCAAGTCTGGGCCACCATACAATGACTCTAAGAGGTGGATGTGATCCAGAGGGTCACAGTGGCTAACAAGAAGCAAAAGGAACAAAGGCTAGTATTACTCAGAGAGGTGCTAAGAAGGATTGGGGAGTTACAGGAACATGGGCATTCCACCTGAAAAGGGGGTGATGTTACAACCAGACTTACATGATTGGCCATGTGTGCTGATTTCACCATTTTTGGCTGAATATTCTACACAGCATACCTCATCACATGGGCTATCATTGGGACCATTTCTGTCTTCTAACTCACTCTTCCCATCCATGCATGCTGTATTGACCTTATGATGTACTTTCAGACTTCTGTTCCTTCTATCTCATTCTGCACCATTCCATATGACATCATACTCATACTGGTACTAGTAGTATTGGTGGTGATCCTAGTACAATGGTCCTCAGGAGTGGTGTACCCTATTATGTATATAAACCATGCTTGGAACAGACTTGGACCTTAGGTCTGAGTTCTTGAATCATATCAATTTCACACTGTCACTGTGATGAGTGCTTACTGTTTATACACAACAGCAAGGCTCAAGGTCACAAGGATCAGGGTGGCTGATGTCAAACCAAACAAGGAGTAGAACAAAGACAGGGATCAATGGACCACAAGTAGCAGGACAAGGATGTGGAACAACCCAATTGTGGGAAGCTGCACAGTAGACAATAGTGGGACAAGTGGGGATGTCGCAAGTGGACAGTCTGAGGGACAGTCTGTTACATTGCTCCAGCTTATATACTCAAATACATGGTCTGTGCATACTTTAGGGGAGGCCCAACTCTGATCCACAGGTGGGCACATGGAATACTTTAGAATGGTTCTAAAGATAGCATGGAATGTCCTGGAAGGTTTCTAAGAATATTATCTGATGGCAATAATCCCTGATATGCTCTGCTCATCAGGTGATTGATCAACAATCTTTGTTTACCAATCAACGGACTTTGTTTATCAATCAACAAACACATCATATGAGGTCATCTGACCTTTCACTTGGTAAGTCCTGGTTCTGGACCAGTTCTTTCTTGAATAGGAAGGTGAGGATTATCCAATCCTTTCACACACATCATCTTTATTAGTTCTACTAGACCAATTCTCTGCTTTCCTGGGTTTGTGTGCGTGTTCCCTTGCACACTCTTGGGTTTCATGGGTATGTCATGGACCAAGGTATAGGTTTGTGACAGTCACAGATGTCAGCTTGCATTCAAGTCCAGATGACTTGTCAACTCCACCACTCTTCTCTTCAATGCTTGGAGGTACTCCATGTCGGATCCAGTGCTCATATATTCATGACTCCACCTAGGGTAATCCCCTATGCTCTCACATACTGTTGGTGCCATATCCACAACCTTCCTCTGGTGAATTCTGGGCCATGCTATGGCAACATCATCAGGAGATCCACCAGCAGAACTGGTACTCCACTCTGTGCTCAAGTCAAGCTGATACATCCAGTCAAATGTAACACAGCCCATACATTCATGTTAGAATAAATTGCTCATTCTGTAATGTTAGCATGTGGGTTGAGAAGGCTTAGAGGACAAGTTTGAGCATTCTTACATGAAGTCCAAAGCTTGATGCATTGCAATCATGGAAAACATTCATGCTTGGGACAAGTTGCAGGATTTGATCTGTAATATGAGAACCTGGGAACTTGTCAACATCTCACATAGACTATGTGAGACACAAGGTCTACCTCCTAAACTTTGCTTTGGAGCAAGACCACCACGACATGCTCATCCTCACCAGAGACAGGATTAGTGTAGCGTTATCACCTAACGCTTGTTCGACTTGAACTGTTCTGCGGCGTGACGTTCGCGAGTATGGATGAATCATGATAACACTGGCAACTTAGCTAAGTTGCACCGCCACTAGGTCAATGACAATAGACACTAGGGTACCCAAAGGGCAAGCTTCAATCAAAAGATTGGAAGAAGACGAAGATGGTGATGATTCAAGAAGACCAAGCTGAAGAGCCTTGGTCTTGTCACTACAGTTTATATACAGTTACTCGCTGGCTTTAAAGCGCAGCTTCGAATCTGAACCCTAGTACAACTATACTAGTAATGAGTCAGTATCCATTCTAATAATACCTGAAACACCGGTAAACCCAAGTACCGGTGACGCGTCAGTGTCCATGACTAATTGAGGCTTACTATCGTAGTCATAACCGTATAGTAAGTGTCCCGAACTCTGAAACTTCGTAACGATGATGATGAGTAGTCTGAGCGATGTCAAACCGTGACATTACCCCTTTTTCAGGCAGAACACCCACGTTCGAAAACCCAAGGGATAATAGTCGCACCTTGGCTAATGTTAACCTCCTGATCCATGATCCGTTGTAACCCATTCGCCTCTTCCAGACGACAGGTACACTTCCTAACCTCGTTGCCGACAATGTACTGTTCATTCTCCAAGGCAGTAATCCGCTCACCGAGTTCGGAATACTGGCTTGTAACAGCTCGGTATCGGAGGACCTCCGCCCACAACGACCGATCTGGGATCTGTGCCATGGCCAAATTGACCCCGTGGCGATCACCATAATCTTGGCGCAAGTAGCGCAATTGGTCGTGCTCGTAATGGCGGTTGTTATCCACGGCATCGAAATCAGGAGCGGCATGGACTTCACCTTGTTGAACCTCTCCCCCTTTTTCCATACACCCGTACACGATGGGGTTGTTACCAGGCATCACGTGGATGTACTTGGCAACAGTGACATGACCGTTGATGGTCATTCTGAAAGCGATGTATCTGGGGGGAATATTCAGTTCAAAACCGTCGGGGGCATCAGCCTTGTCCTGAGCGCGTTGTCGTTCGGCTGGAACTCCTCCTCCGCGGTAGTCAGGGAAACAAGGGCTTTCTTTTGGTATTGCCATACCACCTCTTCTTCCTCGGCGCACCCTCCGCGGCACAAGTGGTACCCCTTCATCTTGGGATCTCGATACTTGGCGGGGATCTTGGTTTTCTTTGTCCGAGTCGTCTTCTCGAGCTCGGAGGGTGGCGCGGATGTGAATACCCCAGGACGTCGCGGGGTCCATGATGACGTTGGTAGGGGGGTCGACATTGATATATCGAGGCATTGGCGGCGGAGGGACGAAGACGGGGTTGTGATTACATGTGCAGTTGTTGATAAGTTGTCCACAGTCGTAGTGGATGTGGGAGTCGGCGATGTCAGGATGGCCTGGACATGACAGGGCGGATTGCTTACAGTGGCCACAAACTCGGACCACGTCACTGAGGTCGGAGACGCTTGGAACCTTGATAAGCGTCTGTGGAACAAGGATACTCTCGACACAAGTAGCTGTTCCCTCTTCCACCTCCGATAAGTCTTCCTCCAGTCCTCCAGCGTCGTGTCCGCATACATCAGGGGTTTCGGGGATGAAATCCTCTGGTTCAATGCATCGGAAGGTGGCGGCGACTTTGGCATAGGTAGGCTGTCTGGTAGAGATGGCAGGAGCATGATAAGAAGATGTGGAAGTATGTGTGGAAGAAGAAGGGGAAGTGGTCATTGTTCGTCGAAGGAAGAACTGATGCGCTTCATCTAAGGAAGAGCCTGCTTTTATGCTTGAGAGAGATGAATTCAAAGACCGTTTGAACTCAGCTAATGCGTCAGGGGCATGTACGTCAGTGGCGTTGACCCACTGCGACTCCGAGTCTGGGTATCCCTTCCATTTGATAAGGAATTGTTTGCGCCTTGTCCTGCCAAATTGCCATTGGTCTAGAATCTTCTCAATTTCATATTCTTCTTCCCCGTCAATTAATTCAGGGGGAGGTCTTGGGAAATTTGGTCCGTGAAAGGAAGTCTCTCGATAGGGGGTGAGAAGATCGATGTGAAAGACGTCATGAATGCTCCATTTGATAGGCAATTCCAATTGATAATTGACTGGGGACATCACCTGGATGATCTGGAAGGGTCCATGTCTCTTGGGCGCAAGCTTGGCGCTCGGCTGATAAGTTCGCAGGTGACGTCCTTCTAGCCATACACGATCCCCTATTTGGAACTTGGGCGTATCTTTATGTGATACCCATGACTTCTGGGCTTTGATAATTTGTTTTTGAGCATGCTCTCGTGCTTGCTTGAACTGATCAAGGCGCAATGCCACTTGCGGTAAAGGACTAGGCGTCGAGTTCCAATCAGCACGAGGGTTATGTCCCATCAGAAGGAAGAATGGGGACTGCCCTGTGGCCTCGTTAGGCCAATTGTTATGCGTGAATTCTGCTATTGGAAGATAAAGATTCCAATTGTCTTGTCTTTCGTTTACCCAAAAACGGAGATATTGTTCGAGCCATTGATTGGTTCGCTCCGATTGTCCATCTGTACGAGGATGATATGCGGTGGAAATGTTCTGACTAATCCCTAATTGTTTGCATAGTTCTCTTGTGAACTTTGATGCGAATCTGGGATCCCTATCACTAATGATCTTGTTTGGTAGTCCATATCGCATGAATACGTGTTTGATGTACAGCGCAGCTGTTTCTTCTGCGTTAATTTCCTCATTACAAGGAATGAACACAGATGCTTTGGTACAGTCGTGATCCGTGACTGTAAGGATCGAGTCATAACCCTGCGCAATGGGTAATTTAGTGATGAAATCGAGGGCGATAGTTTCGAATGGCATAGCTTCTGGCTTAGGAAATATGGGTTGTAATGGAGCCCTGATAGGGCGATTGTTGACTTTATGTCATTGACATTCGGTGCAACCTCTGATGTATGCCAATATGTCTTGTCGTATCGTTGGCCACCAATAGTATCGTTCTACTATTTTGCCCGTTTTATTAATTCCTGGGTGGCCGTGTACTGGGGTATCGTGATGAGCGGCGATTATTGATTTTCGCTTGTCACTTCCCTTGGTGATTACTCTCCTTCCTTCCTTATACCATACCCCGTTGATCCTTTTCAGTTTGTGTGGATCTACCCAAGGTTTGATAACATCTTCGTCTTGTTCGTCTTTGCGGCTGGTTGACCCCATTTCTTCTACTGTGATTGTTGCGGACGACTGGACGGGCATTCCTGTATGGTGTGTGTTGCTGGCTCGTATGAATATTTTATCTGGTAACACCGTGACATTTTCATTGTCTTGTTCCCCGTGATCGTAGTCGGGTCGTCTTGACAATGCATCTGCTCATCCGTTCGCAGTCCCTTTTATATGGTGAATTTCGAGATCGTATTCCGACAATTCCAATACTTCCCTTGCAACTTGTCGACTAATCTTTTGTGGTTCTCTCCAATATCGCAAGTTCATGTGATCCGAGAATACTTTGATTTTATGGGGTGATCCCGCTAGTAAAGGCCTCCAGTGCCGTAGGGCCTTGACTATTGCCAATAGTTCAAGGTCGTAGATGTCATAATTTCGTTCCGCTGTGTTAAGGGTTGCGGAGTAATAGCCTATCAGGTGTCTTTTGCCATCAGTTTTCTATTGGAGTAACACTGCTCCCACCACGAAACCTGATGCATCTACTTCCAACTCGAATTGATCCTTCAGTATCGGGTGTGCCAATACAGGTTCATTTGTAACCCGTCTCTTCAATACTTCGAATGCTTGTTGTTCCGTTGAGCCCCATTGCCATTCCGTTGCTTTCTTCGTGAGATTGTTTAGTGGTTTGGCAATTGACGCAAATCCTTTTATGAATAGACGGTAAAAATTGCAAAATCCCAAAAAAGATCGTACGTCCTTAACTTTGGTTGGCGTTGGCCAATTTTTAATGCCCGCGATCTTTACAGGGTCCATACGTGTTACCCCTTTTTCAAGGATTACCCCCAGGTAATCGAGAGATGTCGAATGAAAGGTGCATTTCTCCGGTTTAAAAAATATGTCGTACTTCTCAGCCACCGTTAGTACATCCCGAACTGCATTGATATGATCAGCAATATTTGTTCGAGTAGCGATACCGATGTTGTCCATATAAACCCGAATAGTGGTTCCTCTGGCGTCGTGTTTTGCAATCGTGTCCCGATAGATGTGATTCATCATGGTTTGGAATGTGGCGGGGGAGTTTGTTAATCCAAAGAACATCACGGTAGGTTCGAAGAGTCCATATGGTGTTTTAAACGCTGCTTTATGTTCATCGCCCGCCTTGATGCGGATATTGTTGTATCCCCACCGTACGTCGAGTTTAGTGTATATGTGTGCACCGCTAAGGTCTTTGATGAGGGTTTGAATCAATGGCAGTGGGTAATTGTTGTGGATTGTGAATTCGTTGATCCGCCGATAATCCTGTACTGGGCGTAGTTTTCCGTCCTTCTTTTTGACAAAAAAGAACGGAGAGGCGTACTGCGATTTAGAGGGTCTGATGTACCCTTTATTGAGTTGTTCCATGATAAAATCACGTAATGGTTTGTCCTCCAATTGTGAGAGTTCGTATATAGAACAATTGATATGGTCTGGGGTATTGGTTTTGAATTCGATAGCATGATCCCATTCCCGTGAAGGGGGAAATCGATGGGATTCTTCTTCGCTAAAAACCTTTTTGAAATCGTCATATTCTTCCGGTATTTGGATCTTTTCTTTAGGTCCTGCGGCTATGGCGAGATCAGTGGCGGCTCCTTTGATAGAGCTATGCTCCCCTAATTTTGCAACAATATTGTCTTTTGCGATATTCGAAAGTAGGCGAGCTACTATGTTGACGTTGACCTTGGGATGGCATGATTTGATCACGATTGGTAATACATTTTCATCAATCGTGCCATGCTTCCAACTGAACTTTGGTTCGAAGGTACTGAGCCATGGATACCCAAGGAGGAGATCCTCTTTTCCGATATCCACTAGGAGGAATCTCATTTTCCTGGTAATTCCTTTTGTCAATATTTGTAAATCAACAAAGTGAGTGACTGATCCCTTTTTATTTAGAGTGTCATCGATATTGAATAACTGTTTTGGGTTCGGCAATGGGGTCGCCCCCAGTCCCATTCGTTTCACAAATCGTGGATTTATGAAATTGTCCGTTGCTCCTGAGTCTACTAATGTTTTTATGTCGGCCTTGTTGCTGCTGGTTTGGATCGATACTGGAATTCGCATAGAACGGAAGCGAGTTATGTATACAGCATTACAATGTAGAGCCCTCACCCAGGCCGTCGGGTTCAGGCGTCCCCAAAATCCTTATTTCCCATCAACTCCTGCATTGCCATGGCTTTAAATTCCTCTGTTTCATTGGCCGCAGTTTGTAGCCAATCATTCTTCCTTTCTTCGATAGTGCGATTATCCGCTACCATTTGAGCGATGTGGAGGTCTTCCCCTATCTCAGAGCGATCATCCACCACTTCTATGCCCCTAGAATTGCTAAAGGGCTTAGGTGGATTGTGTGGTTGACGTGGCTGGGAGCAATTGCGACTGAGGTGCCCTTTCTTTTGACAATTATAGCAAATTACTTCCCTGAGATCTGGAGGTTGCCTCCTTCGCAGGAATCCCTCGCGAGGCTTGAAAGGTGGTTGTGAGTTATTGAGGTATGGTCTTGGCTGTGCCAATATGTCTTCTGCATGCGCTAGCCGTCCTCTGGCTCTGGCTCGATCGGCTGACATGTCCATCGCATCTGGATGGCGTCTGAACTGTCTCCAATTTGTTTGAGTTGGTGGTGATGGTCGAGGTTGTATCTTGTATTGATCGATTTTGTTCTTTAGATGGAGATACTGGCCTTGGCGTTTAATGGCTGATCTCTTCCAATCCTCATAGTCTACGGGATTGTCGTGAAGATAGATGGTTTCTTGCAATTTGTTTGGCAATCCATTTGCGAATAGATCGAGCACCATTGGTTGATCTATGTTGTAGCCAGCATATCTGACCAATTGTTCAAATTTTGCCACGTACGCGTCAATATCCCCCTCTTTCCATTTTGATGCCTCTTCTCAGTTCCGTTTGCGCCTTCTCTTCTTTAAGAGTATCTGCGTTTGCCTCATGAATGATGAATGGGTGTTGTACCACAACCAGTTGTCAAGAGGGTCCCTTCCGTTGACATCGACTTGGACTCATAGCCAAGCCACCATTGATCCTACCCATTCGGTTACTGCAGTCCCCTGGATGTAGGTGAGAAACAACATAGCTTTCTGGTATGGATTGCGCATAATGGAATGGGTGGAATTGATTCCTTCGTATAAACTCCATTGCATTAGGAATTCTTCAGCCTTTTCACGATCTCCTGCAAATACCGCAGGTGGATTACCACAAAATTTATCGTGTGGCGCCGGTATGGGTGCTTGAGCTGCTTGTATCGGTCCTGGTGGGTTACCTCCCGGTGGCCCTGCTCCTCCACCACCATTTCCTCCCGGTGGTCCTTGTTGTTGTGGAGGGTCCATGAGTGCTCGAAATGCAGTGATAGTTGGTGCCACTGGTGAGTTAGTGAGAGAATAAGTTGGTGGAACGGGTAGACTTCCCGAAGCAGCCTGAGTTTGAACATGGGATGTGAGCATGGTCATGGCTCCTAGTCGTAATGATTCTGTTGCGATTGCCAAACTTTCTCCTTGTAGAGAGGGAGAGGGTGATCTGTTGTGATGAGACTCGTTGCTTTTATCGCTTGGTGATGGAGGTGGTGTAGCCGATGACGGTCTTGTGTTTGCGGTAGTTAATTCTTGTACCTCTTCTTGTGTGAGTTCATTGATATAGATGTCGCAGCCTAGATCTTCCAAGGCTGGTCGAAAACCTTCCCACTCTCCTTCTCCGATTCTAGGTTGAAACCAGCAAATTTCAACCCAGACGTATCGTTCGGAAACAAACTCAACTGCGACCGATCGATTATCTTCTCTGCTTCTGGCGTGGTATCCTTCAGTACCTGTGGTTTTGCTATACCTGTATTCTGTATTTTTGCGGAATCGTTGTGGTACGTTGTCAGCTAGTCTTTGTTTGAACCAGATGTTGTCACAGCTTTGACAACGGTCTCGAGTAGTTTCTGATGATGCCACAGTGAAGCTTGGTCTTAATGTAGTGTTATCACCTAACGCTTGTTCGACTTGAACCGTTCTGCGGCGTGACGTTCGCGAGTATGGATGAATCGTGATAACACTGGCAACTTAGCTAAGTTGCACCACCACTAGGTCAATGACAATAGACACTAGGGTACCCAAAGGGCAAGCTTCAATCAAAAGATTGGAAGAAGACGAAGATGGTGATGATTCAAGAAGACCAAGCTGAAGAGCCTTGGTCTTGTCACTACAGTTTATATACAGTTACTCGCTGGCTTTAAAGCGCAGCTTCGAATCTGAACCCTAGTACAACTATACTAGTAATGAGTCAGTATCCGTTCTAATAATACCTGAAACACCGGTAAACCCAAGTACCGGCGACGCGTCAGTGTCCATGACTAATTGAGGCTTACTATCGTAGTCATAACCATATAGTAAGTGTCCCGAACTCTGAAACTTCGTAACGATGATGATGAGTAGTCCGAGCGATGTCAAACCATGACAATTAGCCACAGAACCCATGGCCAGCAATGTGGTTGTGGTGCTGAAGCCACTGGTAAATTGGTGATAAGGAGTGACAGACATGAAACATTTGGAGGACTGTGGGGTCTGGATCTGATGAGAGGGTGGGGTGATGGGTGATAATGCAATGAGAGCATAGGAGCTAAGGCCTGAGGGTCAGGATGACATGCCAGTGCTCAGGAAGATGAGTTTGAATGCTGGGCGATGAGGGGATGATGCATGCTCATTCAAGGGTCATGTTCAGGTTGTGTGATGACCTTGAAGACTGTAATGTGATGAATCAGTAAGTCATAAGGCATATTTGATTTCCACCATGCTCAGCCCCAGACCCACCAGACCCAAGCAGCTCAGTGCTGCTGTCCAGTTGGCATGGTGTCAATGTGTCAAAAAAAAAAGGAGTGAAAGCTGTGTCTATAGCCATGGCTATTGGCTATTGGAAACATGAGCCACAGCCATGGGCCAGTCTTGGCTGTTGTTATGGCTAAGTTCAGCTCAGCTATTTTTGGCTCAGCACCAGCCAGCTACCAGTTTGGGGCCAAGCCTAGCACATCACTAGGTTGAGTGGATGAAAAGTATCAAAATGCAACACCACACTTAATGTGAGAGGGAATTCTGAGAGACAAGCACAAATAAGTCTGAGTAACCCATGGGAAGGGAATACAAACACTGTTGTGGTAAAGAAGTTGAGTCTAAGGTACATGTTACCTAAGAGTGAAGTTTATATGGACAAGGTGATGTTTGTCTGAAACAAATAGATGGCACAATCTGCAGTAAGGTAGCAGTCACTAGGAACTCACACCCCTTTACATAAGCACTGTGGTCTCTTTGTTGTCACCCAATCTCCTCCCTCACACATCACTAAAGTCACTAAGTAAGACATGGGAAACATAGATATTGAAGTTCTCTTTATGTCCTATGTCTTACTTTTGAAAAATATTTTGATTTGATGGAGAAGATCCCCAAAAACCTTTTTTTCATTAAAATGTAATTTCTTGTCATTTACTGTTAATCTAAGCAAACTTCATTAATTTGAGTGAACGCACTGTTCAGTCACGTGATGTGAAAAATCACATGCACATATTAGTCATACACACTGTCAGCCTTGATGCTCAAGATGTGAAGGCTTAAAAGTGGTCATGCATGCATCTGCATGGCATATAATTTTGTGAATGTGTTTGCATTATATAGGAATATGTTTATGCAAAATATATAAGCCCACAAACATGTGCAGCATATAAATAAAAAGCCAAACCAACTTGACAGTGATTATCTTCTCAGGTGAGCATGCATGTGTCTGCACATCAGAATACTTTGCAGATATTATCGCATCCATAAGGAGCATGTCTCACATAATTTTCTAAGGGTGCAAGGAAGTGCATAATACTGTATTAGAGCTTATATGGGTTGCAAACTGTTCTAGGCTAGGCAATTCTTATATATTTTGATAAGATACATATGATGATATGGAAGGAATAGGAATCTAGGACATGTTTGTTAGGGAAGAGACCAGGGAGCAAGTGAGTGAGTATCAGAATTTTGGAAGAAATACCAGAGATCAGGAGCAAGGATTGAGGGAATATCCACATATGCAGATTTGAATATCCCAGTCCCACTGGACATTAGCAACCCTCAACTGAGGTCTTGTGAGATCTCAGGAGTGAATACACTGGAGATACCACAAGCACAGAGAAATGTCATGTTTTGATTATTTGTGACTTCCAAAAACATACAAAAATCTTGAAAAAGATACAAATCCCGTTTGACATGTCCGCTTACATAAGCTTACATAAATGGGAACCCTAGGATTTATTGCTTACAAAGGGGGTGCAAGTTCCTGATAACTGCTACCTTAATGTGCAGCAATCTGCACTGCAGTAATCACATGAGAAGAGAGGTGCAAAAGAAAGTGTTCAAAAGAGGGAGAACAATAGAGAACATGAGGGTCACATGGTCAGAATGGAGTCCAGAAAAGGAAGGCCCTGTTTGATGGCAGGGCTATAAATAGAGCAGGACTGGACCATATATGGAAGAGAAAAGTGGCTATATAAGGGAAGTCAATTACCAGGTAAGGAAAGAAGTGGCCCTATTTTTGTCAGGACAAGAATCTTAAAGGTCCTAGCAATTACATGTCCCACTGAATAAGGCAAGTTTTTCCTGTGAACCTGACTAGACTCAGCAACTCAGGTCACAGATCATGACAGAGACCCTCAACAGTGTCCCTGGGGCAACCAACCAACATGCTGCTTTGTGCACACCCTAATATCTTGGCCAAGACAATATTAAAACAATTTGATGTACTAAAGGGACTAAATGATGAGGCACTTGTATTGGCTTAAGACTTTGTCAACTTTGCCAAGGAGCTTGAAATGGAGGAGGAATCAGCAGTGGAAACACAAGAGATGGGAGATGAAGAGGAAGAGGATTGGCCTCTGAACAGCTGGGTTGACTTTTGTGAGAGGCTGACCAAGGAAGAGCATAAGGACTTGGATGTGAGTATTCAGCCTGTAAGGTCAATGTTATCAAGGTTTGTTGCCTCATAGTAGCTGTTTGTTTGTTTGACCCCTAACCCTATGTATATGTAGCTTTGCAAGATGCTGTCACTCTAAAAAAACTCCATGACAATCCTCCTCCCAAAGTGGTACAACACACTGGCCACTCTCCTTCCTCATTATATGATGCCATGCAATGTCTCTACTTAATGAAGCTCAATGTTTGCTATGCTCAAGTTCACAATTGACTATCAACCCACAATCAATATGATGACTCCCACTTGGGACTTCAATCTTTGTAAGTATGAATTGCTGCCAGCAGAATGGATGATGTATTTGCATGTATCTCATCACATCTCATCGCTTAACAGAATTTCAAGGATGTTTCCCTCTTCTTCTCACCATGGACACCAAGCCTCACAGCCATGATTCTCACATTGGACCACATTGACAATGCCCTTGCAACTTCATCCAAAAACCCACATCAATTCACCCTCACTATCCATGCTACTCTTGGTATTGGCAAGGAGGTTATGAATTGATACTACAACAAGACTGACCATTCAGACATATACTGGATTGTGATGGGTATCAATCATTTTGATTTGCTACTACTAACAATGCTTTCCAGTCCTCCACCATCAACACAAGCTTGAGTGCTTCAAGAGACAAATCCTGTGGGTTTAAGATACCCACAAAATTGTTTGTTGCATATTTGATCACTTCTACACAACAATGGCTGTTTTCAGCCAGAAGGATGATGTGCAGGTAGCTGATAGGGGATCAGTAAGCTCTATTATCTCCTATCTTCAAGTCATTGACATTATCCTTTATCTCTTCCAGCCCACAAACATTTTCAATGATCTACCTGACCTTCCACCCATGTCATCAGAGCTCTGTCACAAGCTTGGCCATTACCTTGCTGCCCACATTGAGGATGTGAAGGACCCTTTCATGTGGTGGTATAAGTGGCATAGAACTTTCCCTCATCTTGCACTTATGGCACATGATTATCTCTCCATTCCAGGTAAGTCAACTACCTCTCTTCCCCTGGATCTGTACTTACAACTATTAGCTAGTACAGTTGATGTCAAACAAGAAATCAGCCAGGGCCAGCTGGTTCTTTCTCATGTTTGAAGTCATCTATCCATTCAGTCCATATGCACCCTCTTGTGTCTTCGAGCCTGATGTGAGCAAGGGTTGGTGAAGGGTAGTCATATCAAGCTAGCATTGTAAGACAAGGTTCTTGGTGAGGAGAGTGAGCTACCAGCCAATTGGGATGGCATCTGTGAACAGTAGTACATCAAGTAGTTCATCATATGTACATATCATCTATAAGCTGTTTGCATGTTGACCAGTGGCCTGTGGCATCAACTTGTACAGGTTTTCAAACCTGTGGTGACCCAATGCTACCCATACCTATACCTGTCAAGACCTGTGACCCCTGTCACAAGTACAGGTTTTCACAGGTACATGTATGGGTTGCCCCAAAAAAACCCATGGGTAGGGATTACCATGTAACCCTCAGGTCACTTCAGCCCAAACTGTACCTGTACCCATGCAAAACCTGTACCTGTATTGCAGGTAGGGATTTTTGGTGGGTAAAGGTAGTGGGTGCAATGGGTAGGATGGGTTGAGGCAGGTTTTGTGGGTTACCTGTACCTGTGTGGGTATGGGTTAAAAATGCATTGTAGTATTTGCATTGAGGACAGGGATAACACAACTCAACTTGAAAAGAACACTGAATCAGTATATTTGCACTTCAAGTGCAACAAACAGGACAATGCAACACAAAAAAAGTTAGTTAACAGGTGGGAATCACATCCAGTCTTCAGAAAGATCCTCCTCCTCCAAAATGTTGCCTTGAGAGAGGCATGGCTTGATGTCATTGTCCTTGACAAGGCCAAGTGCACTCCATGTTCCAAGGCACAAGAGGGCATGTGTTGCTTGAACAGAGAGGCAGCTGCATATGTGAGAGAGTAAAAGCCAACCTTGACTGAAGACACATTCAACATCAAGGAAGTGTGCCTCTTGTGCCACCAAAGGAGGGCATCTTTGACATCTTCTGTCTCAGTGGAAAGTATCATTCAAGTTTGTCTTGGTAGTCAGAAGAGGCTGGAATAAGGTCAGGCAAGTTATCAAAAAAATTATTGGAGGACGAAAATGACTGTGGAGAACAGGACATTAAAACAAAACAGGACAACAGAAACATACATACTGTGTCAACTGAGCCTATGGTGATGCTATTGCTGTCACTGTCAACACACAGGGCATGATAGGAATGATGGTACAGTCAAGTACCTCTTATCTGATACCCCTTTATCACAGCCAAAATGTCATGATTCGCTGTCGTTGACCTTCGTAAGCGGGATGACGAGTCGCTCCCGAATCTTACTCATGAACATGATGTTGATTACTGATAGTATTACTGTACAATGACTGATAGTAGTAGTAGTTGAGGTGTTAGTATTAGTGGACGTTATCAAGCATTAGTAGTAGTGGCTGTATCGCTGACAAAGGCGTACAGTCAAGATACGATATAAGGTAGCTGTCGACTGATGTGGTCGACAGCTTGACTCTCTTGTATTACCTTCAAATCTAGTCAAGGTTCCTCTCTCTCTCGTCTCGAGTCATCTCTCTTAGGAAGGCTCTTTCAAGAGTCCTTGGAATAAGTCACACCTTCGTGTGTTGACACGCAGTGCTAAGTCACGTTACCTCGTCATCGCGTGTAGGGCCTAAGTCAGGCCACGCTGTGCCACTCATTACACAAAAGCTATTGAATATGATGGAGTATTGCTCTAGAGAAAAGGGGTTATTTTGACTATTTTTTTCACAGACAAGCACCATCCTTTCACACAGCCACTGCTGCCCCCTCAATGCTGCCCCTCAACAGTGACAATCAATGTGTTGCAGGTTGTGCCACTTCCTCTCCTCTCCTAGCCTCAAATTCAAACTATTATCAACATTCAATTATCATGTATTGTATCCATATGGTCATCATGTAACTATTGCTTTTGAAAAATGTGATATATCTTTGTTTCCTGTGCAGACTTTATGCCATCAACCTGGGTTTGCCACCCAAATGAAACCAGCACATCTTCAACTTTGTGAGCATAAGGAGTGTCAATGTCTTTGACATTGCTTTAAATTGTTGAAATAGCCTCAAGGGCTTCTTTACAAGTTGGTCAGTGCCACATAGGATCTTTGCCTTTGGTTTCCAAGCCATCAGGGTTGTTGATGTTGGGATCCTTGCTCACCCTTGCCTTCAGAATGGCATCACAAATATCCTGGTTGCTGAGTTCGACCATCATATAGTTTTGCTCTTCTATCAGGTTGAGAAGGTGTTTGAGAAGCATTCAGTTTGACTGTTGCAATATGCCAAGATTTTGATGTTCATCAAGAGTGCCTTCAATGCCCTCTTTGGCTTGGGAAATAGGGTCTGGAACATGTGTAGGAGTGTCAACAAGCATGGAAACAGGGACAGAAATGGGGGAATTGAGAGGAGGAAGGCAAGTGGAGTCGGGTAAAATGCCAGCCTTGTGCCAGCAGTTCCAGATTGTTGTCATGTCAACTGCATTCCATGCAGAACCAGCAAGGCACATTGCTTCAAGCTGATTGATAATGTAAATGTCTGAGGGTGTGATTCCCTGTTCATAGCAATCAATGGCACAGGAGTAAAAGTGACAACAGAAATGAGCCTTGAAGCATTGGATTATTTCAGCATCATTGGGCTGGAAGTGTGTTGTTAGGTTAGCCCTACAGTTCTCAACACAAATACATTGGAGCCCTTCTGGAACAACATGTCTGGAAAAGTTGTCCTGTAAGAGCAAGATGTGCCATGTTGGGGTCTTGTGCTGCAAGTCACGGTCTCACTCTATCAACCAACCCTGATAAATTTCCGTAGTCATTCAGGCCTTGGCAATATTTCAGTATTGAAAACCAAGCTGGCTTCCTGTCTTTTTTCCAAATGCTTGAGGCTTGGAGGCTTTTCCAATCACAAGTGGTTTCTCCTTTTTGGAACCATCAGCATTGACAGTAAACACATAAGTCAGTTGGTCCTTTTTCCCTTTAAAACCAGACTGCTTCTTGTTGGAAAGTCCATGGTCAGGTGGTATTCTGCCTTATTTGCTAATATGTGCACATTTGGACAGAGGAAGGCAATGCATGCATAAAACAATCCAGTTTCATCCATGTTAAATATATCCCAAAAATTGTAGCCACCATTTTTGATCAGCTTCTGGATGCACTGACATCCCATTTCAACATCTTTGGGGTCTGCAGATCCAGCTTCTACATGACTTTTGTATTCCTTGATTGCCATCCACTGCTTCAACTGTGTTAGCCAACCACTGCTCAATGTAAGACAATCCTCTTCAGTAACCTTGTGAATGTCTGCAAATTCAGTCCATTTCTGTTGAAGGAGCTCTCCTGTGAGTTTAACTCCATGGTTCAGTGCTTGTGTAGTCCAGATTTCCACCATTTCTGTGATTTCAGGATGCTCAGTCTGCTGAGCACATTTCATTGTCAATGCAGAGCCTGAGTACCTCAAGAAGTCTGCATGCCATTGTGCTTCCTCCCTTAGCCAGTCCAAGACAGGAGGTTGGGTGAGTTTAAGGTTCAGATAGATCTTATTGAACTGTTTCACAGTCTTACTCTGGTTTTTCCTGTTGGCATGAAACCAGTTCAAAACCTCTGTTTCTTTCCTTATGAACACAGGTGTTTTGGGTTTCCTCATTTGTATATCTGACTGTGTTCCAGACCTTTGTGGCCCTATGAGATCAGGTCAGCAAATCAGATTTGTATTTGGTCCAACACACACTTCTCCTTTTGACAGACACTCCCTCTGCTGCCTCTGAGTCTGTAAATGCTCATTTACTCCCCACAACTTCAGATGCTTCATTGGCAAGCTTCTGCAAGTTCTCAACTATAAGCCTATCTTCTGAACTGAGAAGCTGCAAGCCATGCTCCAAAACATCAAGAACCTGGTCTTCATCAACCATATTTCCAGCACCCTGGTCTAACCATGTCTCATCTTCCTCATAAATTGGTTGTCCATTCTTGAGATGAGTGGTGAGGTGATCCTTTTAGCAGAAATCCATCTCTTCAAGGAAGAAAGACCCTTTTTCAGGACCTCAAGAGGCTTGGAAGTCATATGGACACAGGCATATAGTTCAATATTCACACTTTCAACTATTTTTTTTCAACTTGAGTTGATGGCTATCATACACTACATGAATCTATACTACATTTGATCTAGCTTGGTTGAATTGGTGATGTGGTTCCCAAGGTGCAAAACTAAGTGAATGGAAAAGTAGTTCAAGTTTGGGGTTGTTCAAGTCCCTAGCAGCCTGAGGTATTGGATATGGACAAATAAATACTAGATAAATCCCTGCTAAAAGGTATCAGGTATTGGGTATTGCAGCCCTGATTTAACTTACTCATGGCAATGTAATAAACTTCCAAGTGATCTGTTTTGTTGTAATAATGGTTGATTGCATTCTTTCTGACAACAAGTGCCATGTGGATGGGGGGAGAGAACTTGGGATTGTCAGCTGAAGTGGTGAGAAATTTGTTGATATGATCCATGGCCAAAATGACAGTGGCGAGATTGGGTGTACCCTGGGAAAAGAAAAGTGTTGCATCATTAAATAACCTGGGAATGTTAAATCAGTTTAGCCATGAAAAAAAGGAAATTACTTACCTTCAATACATCTCAAAGTTCTGTGGCAATATCCCATTCTGCAGGGGATAGCTCATATCTGTGAAGGTCAAGGTCCCTCATTGTGGTCATTGTATCAATGGCTGAGCAATAGTTGAGTGCAAAATTGAGCATGTCAAAGGTTGAGTTCCATCCAGTTGACACATCTTGAGGCATCATGTGATGAGATAGACCACAGGAGGTCAGTGTAGTGTACCAGTGTGAAAGGAGTATGGTGGTCAATTTTTTCACTGTGTATGCAAACTTGTGTAACTTTGTTCAAGTGAGTAATTCAGTGTGGAAAATGAGACACATGACCACCTTAGTCAATGTTGATTGGACTGGCCAGATGCTCTAGTTGATTTTGTCCCTCTGTGCCTTTGTTAAGCCATCCTGAAAATCAACCCACCTCTCAAGTGGTGGATCATCAGCCTCATCATCTTTTTCTTGAGCACTGTATATGTCTTACTCATCAACATCAAGCCCCTCTGCCAACTCAGCAAGTGCCTGTGCTGCCTTATCCATTGCCTTGTGGCCCTCACCTTTCTTCACCTTTGGTATGTCAAGTTGTTTGATAATTGATTTGGCCATGATGCTGAGGATATGAAGGAAGCACCTGGTTTGATTTGCTGGCCTGGGGAAGTCATCAAGCAGCTGAGAGAGATATGCAATCATTGTGTCATTGTTGGAGGCATTGTCAGTGGTGATCTCAGAATCTACCCCACCAGATGAGTATGCTTTTTCCTCATATTTAGTAACTATTCTAACCTTGTTTCCAATTCCAAAATCATGCAGTACTTTGGCAAATGCTTCAGCAAGTGCCAGTGTGCAATCTCACCACCTCAATCATGCCCAGGAGCATTGCCATTGGTTTTCCATTGTGCTCAAAGTGGACAGTAACTGTGACATATGCCTTGTGGTTTGGTGAAGTCCATGCATCTGTCGCAAAGCTTAGTCTGCCATTATAATCCTAGTGCCCCCAGTGAGTACATCAAATCCTGCCTATTGCTATAGCACTGACTTGCAATGTCATAGCAATATGCCCATGCCCATGCACAAAGACATTTTAACATTGTGCAACAGGGTCTGCATCAATGGGATGTGATATTCAGGTCTCCCTGTCTTTATAAGGGAGTGGAATCTACAGTCATTCACTATCTGGAATGGCCACTTGCTTTCTGTGACCCAATGTATGAACTCAATGCTGAATACTTTTCTTTCCATATCCGAAAATCAGGAGCTGTCAAGACCTACCATGATTCTACCTTGGTATGCTGGCAGTGACTGTAAGTCACAGATCCTTTAGCTGCATGTTGAAATACTGATGTTATTGAGCTGTCGACACTTTTGTTGTTCCCCAGGGCCTCACAAGCTGTCTTCACATCCTGTGTGTCACCCATTGTGGTCATGGCTTCTCTGCCCCAGCAAATCTTGGTGTGTTGATGCAGATTGCTTGCTGACCTCACATCACCTGTGTTGAGGAATTGACAAATGAGCCTAGACCTGCAATGACAGCTCCAAGCAGCACACTCAAAGACATGAGCTTTCCAACCATTGATGTACTCTACTGTTGGTTTCAGCTTGAAGAAAACATATATGGGTGCATCCCATTCCTTGGACAGTTGTTCTGCACAAGTGAATCAGTTTGCAGAACTTCAGAACCAGTCAATGACATGACACACACCAAGTTCACTCTCATCACCTTCAATTATCTCCACTGAGTCATCAACATCACTGTCAGTCAGCTCAATCATCTTTGCTCCCGAGTGTGGGGATGCAATCTCAGAAGAATTGTCACTGCTTTCATCTTTGGGAGTATGGGGTTGGGCACATGAAGGGGTAGCAGACAGAGTGATAGACTGAGTAATGTTAGACACTGCTGTTGTTGCCACCTTTTTTTTTGTTGAGAAAGGTTTCACCATTGTGAGCAAAGCATTTGGGAGGCCTTTGCTCACTCAACCATTCAATAACAGCAGATATGAGTGAAGTACAACAAAAGAGAGAGAGGGTGTGCAAATGGTGTATTGACAGGATGCATCAAGGGAGCTTAAGTATAGCATTGCTCCTACTGTGCTACATTCCACCGGCATTCTAATGTGGACTCACAGAGAATGGATGAAATGAGTGCTATCCAATGAGATCTATTAAGGGCAGGGCTATGAATGGAATGGCATGAATGGAATGGCATGAATGGAATGGCATGAATGGAATGGCATGAATGGAATGGCATGAATGGAATGGCATGAATGGAATGGCATGAATGGAATGGCATGAATGGAATGGCATGAATGGAATGGCATGAATGGAATGGCATGAATGGAATGGCATGAATGGAATGGCATGAAGGAAAGGCACAGAAAAGAGCATGCATTGTGCAAGGCCACAATGTAATGCCTGACGAGGCCCAAGCCTGACTTAGGCTATGATATGCAGTGGCCAATAATACGGTGACTCAGTGGTGACAAGTCTACGCTCAAAGGCGAGACTATATGAGGACACTTGCAAGTGCCTCCCTAAGTGTTGTGAACTGTCTTGACGGTCAGCCAAGTCTGAAGGAAGAGAAGACCGCCTAGAATTCCAGATGGTACAAAAGTGTCAAGCTGTCAACCACATCAGTCGACAGCTACCTTATATCTAACCGTTGAGTGGTACGCCTTCGTTAGTGATACCACCACTACTACTAATGCTCTGTAATCAACTACTAAGCTCCTGAGTAATCATACACAATGTATGAGTAACAAACAAGTCCCGCTTGGTAAGATTCAGAAGCGACTCATCATCCTGCTTACCCGTCGTCAAAATACTGTATCATGACACACAAGTTGGTTGTCAGAAAGAGCAACCTAGCCAGAAAAACAATATTTACATCACATAAACAACCTCCCTGAAAAGTTGAAGTATGCACCCTTAAAGGATAGGACCAAGGCATCACATCAATGTGAAATGGAGACTAGGGTGCATTGGTGCAAAGCTGGTCTTGCTACAGCAGCCACATCACAATGCCATGCAGTGTCATTCACTGCACAGCATAGTATTCACACTTAAGCTTGAGTCTTGAGACAAGTTGACAAACCCAAGTGAAGGGTACATTCAGGAGCCTGGCAAAAGTGCCAAGATCCAAGGTCCAAGGGCAGTAGGGTGGAAAAGATGGAGGCAATGGCAAATTGGCGATGTTCATGAGTGAGGGTTGGGAGTGGGCAAGTGAGACTTGGAAAGGTGTTGTACCTGTGTTGTTACAATCAGACTTACATGATTGGCCACATGTGCTGATTTTGTCCAACCCTTTTTCAGCTGGATATTCTACACAGTGTACCTCATCACATGGGCTATCATTGGGGCCATTTCTGTCTTCTAGTTTGCTTTTCCCATCCACATGCACTGTATCAACCTTATGACATACTTTCAGACTTCTTTTCCTTCTATCCTGTTCTGCACCATTCCATGTGACATCATACTTATACAGGTACTAGTAGTATTGGTGGCAATCCTGGTATGACAGTCCTCAGGAGTGGCATACCCTATTATGTATAGAAACCATGCTTGGAGTGAACTTGGACCTGAAGTCTGAGTTCTTGAATCACATCAATTTCACACTGTCACAGACATCAGGTTGCATCCAAGTCCAGATGACTTGACAACTCGACCACTCCCTTCTGTGACACTTGGAGGTACTCCACATTGGATCCAGCACTTGTATATTCATGACTCCACCTAGGGTAATCCCCTACACTCTCACATACTGTCAGCACCATATCCACAACCTTCCTCTGGCAAAGTCCGGGTCACACTATGGTGACATCATTGGGAAATCCACCAGCAGAACTGGTACCCCATGCTCTGCACTCAAGTTGAGCCAATACATCCAGTTGAACGTAACACATGTACCTGTGAAAACCTGCACCACAGGCATGGGTTTCTGTATGGGTTGAGAAAGGCTACCCTGACCCAACCCAGCAAACCTGTACCCACTACCTGTACAGGTTTTGCCGACCCATGGTAATCCCTACCCATGGGTCACCTAAACCAGTGACAAGTGTAGAGAGTCAAAGCAGGTTTTTGAAACATATCAGAACCAAAGCAGTAACACATGATCATTTAGAGCCTGTGCAGTGCACAGTTTGTCAAAAATAATTACCACACATGATCTCTATTATGCAACATGCAGATCTTTATTGGACCTGGAATTGAAAAAAAAATCATTGGGTTCTGAAACACCAGATTTTGTCATGTTAGATGCCAAATAGATTTTTTTATCCTGTGACTGACTAAGCATGACCAGTGTAACAATACATGTTATGCCAGCTCTGTGCTCAAAGCACTCTACTTCTACACCTCATTCTGCAACCACATCATCTAATCTACAGGAGTATCTGCCCCACCCATACCTGTACTACAACCTACTCACCCACCAATACCAACAGCCACCACAGCCACCACATGTCACAAATGCAAGTGTGGAAAGGCCATTCCCAACCAATCTTCCACTCCCCCTACCCCTTCTCCCATCATCTCCTCCACACCCCTGACACTCTTCTCTGCACTCCATTCTCTCTACAAGTACATTTTAAAAAATCATACAGATGAGAGCGCTCCAGCCCCCCATACATTCATTGACAAGCTCCAAGATTGCAATGAACTCTTCCACAGTGCCATGCACCAAGATGCCAACTGTAATGCTTTGAGCAACCGAGCCTGACTTAGGCTATGTGCGCGATGGTGAGTGATGACAAGACTTAGCGAATGACAAGTCAATGCTTATAAACGTGACTATTGAGGACACCTGCAAGTGCCTCCCTAAGGGCTGAATTCGGCTAGTTGTTGCGAACAGGGCTCTGAGCAAGGAAGCCCGACTAGATTCGAGATGGTACAAAAGTGACAAGCTGTCAACCACATCAGTCGACAGCTACCTTATAAACCTCTGCTGGCTGCAAGCCTTCATCAGCTATGCCGCCACTACTACTACTACTTTGTAATCATTACTACTGCTTCATAATCGTCCACTTAAGCTGATGAGTAATCGTTCAGTAATTGTACAGTAAGAATCAGTCCGGATGAGTAAGACTTCAGGAGCGACTCATCATCCTGCTTACACCTAAACCAAGTAACAAGTCATTACACCAACACATTTCTCAATTATCACCTCAATAAGGTCTTTGAAGAAATACAGTATGACAAACACCACAAGGACAAGGACATGAGTCCCTCTAACAACTCTGGTGAGGATTATGAGTACAGTACTTTCAGGCACAGCATCCCTGCTTACACCCATGCTCACCCAGCATCAGTGTTATTCTCAGTGGCTACTTTGATATCAAGCAATGCTCCTACCCTCACCATACACTCTGAGACTTCACAACCAAGTGGTACCCTCATGCATCACTTATTTGAAGGCATGCTCACTTTGGAAACCCACTGTCTGACTTGCAAATCAGTGAGCCATTGCCCATTCTTATATTTGCTTCTTTTGTGCCTATGTGCCCCTGCCCTCATCATTCCAGTGCTCATGCACAGTGCAACTTTGGGAAATGTGGCCTTCCATTGATCAACCAACACAACTCTTGTTTTTGTTCTTGGCATGGTGGTCGCTCACTCAGTCTCACTCTTCTACCCTCTTTGGTGTGTTCCTACACCCTCTCATCCCCCCTTCCTTATACCCCCTTCTTTGTCTCCCTTTGTTGGTCTCTCTCAGTCTCCCTCCACCACTCCCATTCTCCCCAGCCCTGCAATTACATACCCCTCCTTGCCCCCTGATACCCCTGAGGCCTCTCATTCAGCCTCAACTTCACCTGCATTGTCAGTGTCCCCACAGACTCTTTGTTACGATCAGCCACACATGCCATATTTGTTGACCATTTTGTCTGAACTTCTGCTGCAGCATGCATTACCATATGGACTATCACTGGGACCATTTTCGCTTTTTAGTTTGTACTTCCCATTCCTGTGCGGTGTCTCGGTCTCATGATGTACTTTTACTACTCGTGATGTTACATCATGTTCGATGTTGTTCTCTATGACCTCATACTTATACTAGTACTAGTAGTATTAGTGGTGATCCTAGTACAACAGTTACTAGTTGTGGTGTGCCTCGATTTGTATATAACATGTACTTCTAACAACAAGGACCTTAGGTCTGAGTTCTTGAATCACATCGATTTCACACTGTCACAGACATTGGGTTGCATCCAAGTCCAGACAACTTGTCAACTCCATCCTTCCTTTCTACGACATTCAGAGATACTTCATATCAACTCTGCTGCTCATATATTCACAACTCCACCTAGGGTAATCCCCTATGCTCTCGCATACTGTTGATGCCATATCCACGACCTTTGTTGGGAGAGATTTGGACTACTCTACGACGACATCAACAGCAGATCCATCAGCAGAACTGGTACCCCACATCCCATGCTCAAGTCAAGCTGATACATCCAGTTGAACATAACACTTCCTCACTTGGAGCAAGTGTGGGGTTCAGCCATGGCTCAGAACAATGTAGTCCACCTGAGACACTTGATGCAGTAGGACCTGCTGAAGTTGGAGTTGGAGTAGATGGTTGAGTGATGGTCAGAAAGCTATATGTGTAGGGTATGCTTTGATTGTGATATTGGCCATAAAAGGGGGGGCTTGGACAGTAGATGTTTGAATGATTCAAGGGGCCACTTTGCCCTACGAGACCTGGAGCAGGACTCTCTTATGAGTGAGAAGTGGGAGCTGGGGATGGTGTTCTGCTGTGCATAATCATGATGGGTCTCAAATGCCAGTCGCTTCTGCTCTTTTATAACACTGAGCAGAACTATGCATCTACATGACTTGTATTGGGCTTGGTGTTGTCCACCTGGGCCATCTGCCCACACAAGCTTGCTCTCATGGCCTAGTTTGTGCTGTCTCGGGGTTCACCCCCTCCAAGCCCAGTCACTGGTCACTGGTCACCATTCCACTGGGTCTGGCATCTCAGCAATAGACATTAAGAAGATTACAAATTATTTACAGGAGGGGGGGGGGGCTGTAAATAAATCATCTGACAAACATAAACAAAGAATGGAGAGAATTATGTGATATTTGTGCCTGGCCAGCACCTCAGCCATCTGAACAAAATTCTGTTTCAAGAATATTCTAGCACCTCATAATCCTATGGAAAGTCACCCATTATCAGGTCAGATCACAACTAGGCGTTGTCACTGCTAACCCAAACCTTGCTTGGACGAGAATGCAGTGAATTGATGGGACACAAGTCATTGTCGGATATGTGTGACAAATACATAATATTCCAAAAATATTAAATTTATCTAAAATTTCCCCCTTTTTTATTAAATGAGTTAGGAGATAGTTAGGAGAACCTTATGAGTAAGGAGACAAATCAGGAGACGTTTTGTAGGACATAGAGAGGATGTTAGGAGATAGGAGAGTGATTGCTGACACTCTGTTTGTGAAGACTATGTCATGTTTGTTCGTGCAAGATTTTGACACAGTGAGTATGTAATTATCACTTGCCAAAGACCTTGCCAAGCAAGGTGATAAGGTTTACCAGATGGAGTTAGGGTCCAAACGCACCGATCTCATGGTCAGTTCAGCCACAAATTTTAACCTCCACCCAAACCCACAACTTAAGAAAAGATAAAAATAAGTTTATTAACTAATAAACATTAGAATTACATAAACTAAGTCCTTTTTTTTTCTAAGTCGATACTTTAGAGGGGGGCGCAAAAGTGTTTCGCTCCCGTCCCCGCCCTGCCCCACCGTGTTCGCGCGCACCGGATTGTGCGCCCCCATGCACCCGCGTCGCGTGCCGCCTCACTCCCCCCCACCCCCCTGTTGCAATTCGGCAACGCTCGACCCGGCCGACTCGAGCGCCACAAAAAAAACGCACCACCACTCGCGCACAAACGCGGTGGTCGACCAGTCCATCTTAACATCGGTTTCATCAATTACCAGATCTGCATTTCTATACGCCGACTCCTATTTCGGTACAAGACCGACGAAATCCCTAGTATCCCCTTTATTGTTTTCCTCCTATTCCGCATTCACCCCTGTTGTACACCATTCATCAGTATGTTTACTTTTGTTCCGTTATCTTTGACTCCGTTTCCTAGAAAATGTAAAACCCATGTATAAAAACAGTATGCGTATCTCTTGAAATCAACATCCAGTTGTGTCTCCTTTCCATCTCGTCTGCCCTCAAGCTCTCCTCTCACAAGGCAATCTTTCTCTCGCCTTACTCTCTCGCTCTACTCGCCGTCTCTCGCGTCTTGCTCGAAGACTACTCGCTGTCTCGCATACTCTCGCCAACGAACCGGCGTCACTTCGGAATTGCTCGCCACGACTGACGAACTAGTCGCCGCGGCCCCTCCGGACTTTTTATCACTCCAGGTTATGGGCCCTGCAGTTGCAGCCTAACCTCGACATCTCACAGCACGTATTTTCTTTTCTACCGAGCCACTCTTATTCGACTTCACCACCATGAGCGATTACCGCACCCCCATATCAAAACTCGCCGCAGACGGATCCAACTGGATCACATACCGAGACCGACTCCTTATTACGTTCAGGTCCCGGCAATGGACCAGCCACCTCACTTTCACCACCGTTCCCCAAGCCTACATCAACGCCGGTAACATCAATGGCAAAACGCCCCAGCAATGGTGGGAAGCCGAAGAAGATATGGCAATCGAAATGATAACTACCACAATCCCCGACCAAGTCTTCAACCGAGTCAAAACTCACACAACTACTATGGAAATGTGGGACGCCATCAAAGCCGTCCACCAAACCCGTTCTAAAATGGCCGCCCTGGATCTGGGCAAGAAAATGCAAGATGCAAAACTACGCGATGACGGCGATGCCCACACCCACATCGCTAGCCTTCTGAACATGCGAGAGCAGCTCGCATCCTTGGGAAGAAACTTAGACGATGAGGAATTTGCTTTCACAATCCTCGGTTCCCTCCCCACCTCCTATCGCTCCGTTACGCGAGCTCTGAACGCCGCAGCTGACCAGGCAGGCACACCAATAACCACCGATCGAGCTATCCGACTTGTCACCGATGAGTATGAAAGCCGACTTAAAGACAAAGGAAATAATGATTCCGAAGAAGCCTTCGTAGCCACACAGAAGAAGAATCGCGACAAAAGAAACGTCGAATGCTACAACTGCCACAAGCTCGGGCACTACAAGTCCGACTGCTGGGCCAAAGGAGGCGACAAGGAAGGTCAACGTCCACCAAGACGTGACGACAATAATAACAGCGACAACCGTGATCGCAATAACTCAACCCGCGGCCGAAACGACAATCGGAATAACCGCAACCGAAACAACGATCGCAATGACAACCGAAATATCGACAATTCCAATTCGGCCACCACCCATGACGAAGGAGCATGGGCTGCTATCGTCGAAATCAACGACGACACACCGGAATACACATCTTATGACATCGCCTTCAGCTCAGATCCCGTTCACACACCACCCGAGGTCGAAATCGAACTCTATGACTCGGGAGCCTCAAAACACATGTCTCCATTCTACCATCGCTTCACAAACTATCGCACCATCCCCCCTCGTCCCATTGCAGCCGCTAACACCGGCACGTTTTACGCCATAGGTGTAGGCGACCTCCAGATTGACGTTCCCAACAAGGGCTCTACAACCCCTATCACCCTTCGCAACACCCTCTACGCCCCAAAAATGAACCTAACCATCATATCCATTGACCGCATACAGGATGGTGGAAGCACCGTCTTGTTCGAAAACCATATATGCAAGATCAGAACTAAATCTGGCAAGAAAGTTGGACATATTCCTGCTAGCTCGAACGGAATCTACAAGGTCGAGCACTCCCATCACGCCAAGAGCGCTGCCACCACAACCACTGTCGAACAAGTCGACATCCACACCTTACACCGACGCCTCGGTCACATCTCAGCCGACGCAATTCGATCTCTCGTACGAAACCATGCCATTGATGGCATCCACCTCGTTGATGATGGTTCCCCCATCATCTGCAATGCTTGCGAGTACGCCAAACTGACTCGCAAACCCATCCGGAGTGAGCGCGTTGCCCCTCCGGCCAAACACTTTGGCGCCGAGGTCCACACCGACTTATGGGGACCATCCCCTATCGCCAGCCTCGGTGGCCGATTTTACTACATCACGTTCACAGATGACCACACCCGGTACACCTGTATCGATGCCCTTCGCACTAAAGACCAGGCGCTTCAAGCCTACAAAACGTTTGCCTCCTGGGCACACACTCAGCACGGGGCGAAAATCAAATTACTCCGCTCAGATCGAGGCGGAGAATACACAGGCAACGAGTTTACAAAGTTTCTCCAGAAGGAAGGCACCGAACGTCGCCTTACCACCCACGATACCCCGCAACACAACGGCATTGCGGAAGCCCTCAACCGCCGACTTCTTGAACGAGTCCGGGCGATGCTAAATCAAGCCGACCTGCCAAAGAACCTATGGGCCGAAGCACTACGCTTTGCAGTCTGGCTCAAAAACCGTACATCCACTCGAGCTCTAGGCAACAGTACCACACCCTATGAGAAACTCTACGGCACCAAACCCAACCTCTCAGGTGTCCCCGAATGGGGACAAACAGTCTGGGTGCACTCCGACACTGGCACTAAACTCGACGCACGAGGCGTTGAGGCACGTTGGATTGGATACGACTCCGAAAGCACCCACACCCATCGCGTTTACTGGCCGAACAGACGAACCACATCGGTCGAGCGCAACATCAAATTTGTCACCTCCACGGTAGCCATCTACGCACCCCGTATCATTACTCCACAAGTGCCAGCACCAGCAGCGCCAGCAGCACCTGCTGCACCACCTCCAGGGCCTGCACCACCAGCAGCTCCTGCCCCGTTATTCCCTCCGGCACCACCTCCAGCACCGTGGCCCCTCCCATATCCATTACCAACATATCTGCCGCAGACTCCGGCTCAGCCTTCAGAAGGACCATCAACGTCCCTTTCACCCTTAACTCCACTGTCTAGCACACCCACCATGCCCGGAGGAATGACCTCCACATCCCAACTCAGACAGCGCAACGTTCCACGACCTGATCCCGCTGCCGATAGCAGCGAAGAAGAACACCCTTCGAGATCTCGCAAGGGCAAAGAACCCCAACCACCCACAAGAAGATCATCTCGTATCCCAGTTCCCTCAGCTAGAGAACGAGCCATCCAACGTGGAGAAGCTACAACCGGTCAAGAATATGACAGACCGCCAAAAGACACCACAAGCAAATGGGTTCACCCCGATTGGCCCCACGAAACCACTTCATACGCTATCGACTTCGCTTCATCGGACTATGCTTATCTCGCAAGCTGCGAGGAAGTCTACAAAGCTTCAATCAACGAATTTCAAGACGATCCGAAAACCCTCACACAAGCACAATCTCGTTCCGACTGGCCGAAATGGCAAGAGGCCATGAACCGCGAAATTACTACCCTAGACAAAGCCCTAACTTGGACTTCCGTCCCCCGACCCGCCGGCAAGAATATTGTCGGCAGCAAATGGGTCTTCCGTATCAAACGCAAAGCCGACGGATCTATTGAAAAATACAAAGCCCGTCTCGTCGCACAGGGATTCACGCAGAAATTCGGTGTGGATTACTTCGACACTTTCTCTCCCGTTGCAAAACTCTCCAGTTTTCGCATCATACTTGCCATCGCCGCACGAAACAACTGGGACGCCGACGTCTTCGACTTCAACGGTGCTTACTTAAACGGTGAACTCAACGAAAACGAAGAAATTTACATGAAACCACCCCCCGGATACACCGAAGAGGGGGAGCAAGTCAAACGACTTCTTAAATCACTCTACGGACTCAAACAAGCCGGGTGCAAATGGTACGACACCTTATGTCACGCCCTGGCAGACATAGGCTTTCAGGTTAACAACGCAGATCCTGGCGTTTTCTTTGCTCATATCGACAACCACACCACCATCCTCGCCATCCATGTCGATGATTGCCTTATCACTGGAAGCTCTGCCAACCTTATCTCAGACTACAAGCAAAAACTTAACGAGCAGTATTCTCTTACGGACCTAGGCCCCGTTCACTGGCTACTCGGCATCAAAATAACACGCGACCGACAATCCCGAACCATTTCCCTGTCACAAACCACTTATATTGACACCATTCTCTCTTGGTTCTTCCTCAGCAACGCCAAATCCGCTGCTAGCCCCATTTCACCCGGTGCAAATCTCAGCAAAGCCGATGCGCCTACAAACCCTACCGAAATAGCTCACATGAACAAAGTCCCTTACCGTGAAGCTGTCGGAAGCCTGATGTACGCAGCCGTCGCTACTCGCCCCGACATAACCTTCGCTGTGTCATCCTTATCACAATTTCTCGAAAATCCTGGAGAACTACACTGGGAAGCTGTCAAGCGCGTTTTACGCTACCTCTCTGGCACCAAACATAACAAACTCACATATGGACATGAGCACCACGACCTCTTAGGCTACACAGACGCTGATGGCGCATCTCAGGAGCACCGACACGCCATCTCAGGCTTCGCCTTCCTCATCGATGGAGGCGCTGTTTCTTGGGCTTCATGAAAGCAAGAGCTCGTCACTTTATCCACTGCTGAAGCCAAATACGTGGCAGCCACACATGCCGCCAAAGAGTGCATATGGCTCCGAAGATTCATCACATCGTTATATGGGCCATTTACTACACCCACCACTCTGCTTTGCGACAACCAAGCAGCACTCCGACTCGCTACAGACGACAACTACCACGCACGCACAAAGCATATCGACATACGATATCACTTCATACGCCAAACTATCATGGACGGGGCAATCAAAATCGAATATTGCCCCACGCAAGCTATGACCGCGGACATCCTCACTAAGGCGCTCCCAAGTTACAAGATCACGTTACATTCGCTGAACCTTGGGATTTGTCGCCCTTGAGGGGGAGTGTTGCAATTCGGCAACGCTTGACCCGGCCGACTCGAGCGCCACAAAAAAAACACACCACCACTCGCGCACAAACGCGGTGGTCGACCAGTCCATCTTAACATCGGTTTCATCAATTACCAGATCTGCATTTCTATACGCCGACTCCTATTTCGGTACAAGACCGACGAAATCCCTAGTATCCCCTTTATTGTTTTCCTCCTATTCCGCATTCACCCCTGTTGTACACCATTCATCAGTATGTTTACTTTTGTTCCGTTATCTTTGACTCCGTTTCCTAGAAAATGTAAAACCCATGTATAAAAACAGTATGCGTATCTCTTGAAATCAACATCCAGTTGTGTCTCCTTTCCATCTCGTCTGCCCTCAAGCTCTCCTCTCACAAGGCAATCTTTCTCTCGCCTTACTCTCTCGCTCTACTCGCCGTCTCTCGCGTCTTGCTCGAAGACTACTCGCTGTCTCGCATACTCTCGCCAACGAACCGGCATCACTTCAGAATTGCTCACCGCGACTGACGAACTAGTCGCCGCCACCCCTCCGGACTTTTTATCACTCCACCCCCCACGTCGCCCCCGCACTGCGCTCGCGCCTGATCCTGTACCTGGTTGCGTGCGAGCCCAGTGGTGCAGTTCAGGCAGAGAGACTGGGGGAGCGCAGTCCCTCGCCTCCAGCTCGCACGCAACGGGGGGCGTTCGAGCGGGGTGGGATCACGCCGCCCGGGCCTGGGCGGAGGCGGCACTTCCCCCCTGCACCCCTTCGAGGGGAGCGCACTGCCCCTCCACCCCTCTGCTTGCGCGCAGGGGGAAGGGGCATGCCTTCTGCGCCCCCGCCTTGCGTGCAAAGGAGGGGCGGACAGCGCGGGTGGTCCGGCCTGAGGCGCGGAAACCGGGGGTCGGTGGTGCACCCAGGGCACAGGAGGGCGCACACTGACCCGCTGCGCCCCCCCGGTGGGTGATCCCGCGCGCAAGCGGTCGCGCACGGGGGTCTAGCACGCGCAGGGGGGGGCAACCTCCCCCCCCCCTGCACTTGCCAGACCCCGTGCGCAACCACTTGCGCGCGGGGTCACCGGGGAACCTCCACGCCACCCCTGCGCTTGTACACGCACTCCACCCGATTCCCAAGCCCCCGGTTCTGTGCACGTGGCGAACGCGGGGTGTGGGGAAAACCGGGGGAGGGGGCATAAGGTGGGGGGGGGCGCGTGCCCTCCCCATTTCCTCGGACGGGGGTGTGAATGTGCCCCCCCCCCCTCTCTCCGCACGCGCACCAAGAGGGAACGCGGCAGGGGAGGAGGGGCACGCGGGTGGGACGCAAGGGAGGGGGGGTGGGGGTGTGTCGCACGAGTGGGAGGGTGCGCAGGAGGGGGCGCGCAACGCGGCCACGCTCGCATGCCCCGCTGTCACGCAAGGGAGGGGCGGCGCGGACGACGCACGTGGAAGAGGGGCGGGTAGGCGTCGTGGTTGAGGGGGAGGGGGGAAGACATTGTTTATGATACACAAACACGCGTTGTTTACGCGTTATTTTTCTTTATTTGTTATTTTTACGATATTTTTATTTTTAATGTAAGTTAGTATTTTTACAGAAGAAATCGGAGTTTAAATTATGACGGCGAAAGCCGAGCGCCGGGCGTGAGATCGGTGCGTTTGGTCAAAAACTACCAGATGGTCAATTTGTCAGGCTTGGAAAATAAAGAATAATTCAAATATTTCGGGTGAGACCACATCCAACAAACCATGCACCAGACGGCTCTTAAATTAACTTTAAATACAGACTCCACAATGGTGAATTATACCACTGCAAGTCTAAAAAACAACTGTGAACCTGACAAAACTTAGATTTTTTCAATGCATAGACAAAAATACAGTAACACTAGTGTGCAGCAGTAAACAAATGAATGGCTGCAAAAGAGAGAACAGTCTTTGACACAGTCTGTAAGTAAGTCTAACCCTCCGGACACAAACCAACCTGTGTATATATTAGATAATATTTCCCCCAGCATTCTAGGTGACAACCAGGCTAGGCAACACAACAGTAAAACAAAATTTAAACCAAGTAAGTTGAACAGCGTCAAAAGATTACCACCTTTGATCTTGGACTACATGATAAATTGTAAACTCATATCCTGACGCGACGGGTGTGAGCATCTGGTAGAAGATGGTTCACGCACGCACCATAATGTGTGAGCTTGACAATTGTGGCTTTTGACTATACTTCGTGCTCAGGATTGCTCTGCGGGAATTGGCCACATGAGGGCTGAGACCTGAGTGGCAGAGTCATAGGAGACGACCCACCGTACACCGCGTAATACTTCAAGATGAGAAATACGAGAGTTGCGTTCTGAACATAGGTCATACAAGTAAGTGTCGAGGTTGTAACAACGTACTCAGCACCTTCAGCAACGCCTACAGCATCGGTGATCAGTATCATTAGTTTGTCGGTAAGGACTGTGACCTACATAGCTCATAGCACCTACGGCAACTCCGTTCTGGACAACATCTGCACTCGTTTGCGTGTCCATACTGCCGCTGAAGCTGATCTACGAGTTATTAATAAAACATTACTTACTTTCCTACCAACTATGGTTTTGAACATACCACATCAGCTGGAGAGGCCTTTGCGTTGATGAACGCGGGTGTGACGGGACTCGATTTCAGTTGTCCATTGGAATGATACTACATGCTCAGCTCAATGCCAAGTGTGGAACAAGCCCTTCAGATCATTCAACCCAACTTACTTCAAAAGGCAAATCTTCTGTTTTTTAGCCAGAGTCACCGAAGGAAGTAAAAATGCGTACCTAGAATGGATGCCGAATGGCAAGACTGCACACCGAATAAATATATACTTCGTCTTAGATTGTCATAACTCACGTCAAATACGCCCTGTAATGTGGGTCAGTGGGGGAACAAGAAAGTTCGTGAATATCACGTACTGTGAGTCGGCAGCCTGGTGGGAGGGGTTCCACCTGTCAACCTGAAGGCTCAGAACGAGGTTATCTTACTAGTACTCATACCTACCAATGCTTTGTGTAATTCCTACAAGGCGTGTCAAACTGATTGTGAGGGGTACACGAGATTAAGGGAAGTTACATCGTCGGTAATGATTCCGGTTGTCTTGTAGTCGACTGGAAAGATGACTTTGGTCTTCTTCAACCCAGGGAAGAAGATCAAGACTGAATGAAGTGTGTTACCCTCGTCCCATCCATCTACCTCGTCGCCGTCCAGATCGCGCGTCCTGCCGCCATGTCCGGAATCTGCGGCGAACTATCATCAAACGATGTTTCGGCATTTCGGTCCACTCACAATGTATGAAGAGAGCATCGTCGGGGGATGCGTCTTCTACAAGCCATCGCATCGCATTCAACATATTCTTTCGCGTGGGTTGATTACGCGGGATTGTATTGTCGTCAGTGAGCACGATGATGTTAGAATGGGAGTATCGGTAGTTCTCTACTCATCGATTGTGTCAGCTTTATGGTATTAGAAAGACGCGATGCAAACCCATAAGAAACTGGTACATGTTCCGAGCGTCGTTCACACATCCCTGAAGTTCATTCTGTTGTCCGGTATAGTTGATACCCACCTACATTCTCATTAAACAGGGATCAAAAACATCAGGAGAGGCCACGCACACAAACAGCCTTCCGTTTGCCTGTGCATCGCGAGTGCCGGAACAGCGGATGTGAATGCCGGCCGTCAGACGTTGTATTTGGCGCATTCAGTTCTTGAGCTAACAGCGACTTGCGTGGTCGTGAGCGTGTAATATACGGCACATGAAGCGTACGTGTCTGTACCGGCGAGGGGGCAGACGGCGCGCGGTGAGCGCCAGTAGTGTGTGGGAATTGCGGCGAGGGGATGCCATGCCTCCTGTGCTCGTGCTCATGAGAGTGGGAGCGCGAATGACTATGACCCTGAGAGGAACGAGACCGGTGAGGGTGGAGTTGATAGTGCTGGTTATCGCTAGAGTGTGAATTTGTGAGGGGGCGATAATGGTGACCCTGTGCGCTTAAGAGTATGCGGATGTTAGATAGTTATTATGCCTGGAAGAATATCAACGCACACTGGGGACGGACTAGGCGATGGTCTAAAGCCTGGGGATCTGTGCATACATGAGAAGTGGTCAAGAGTGACTGTTGTTCAGAGAAACATACGGAGCCGGGCTTGGCACTTGCGAGCTGGAGCGACGACTATGACTGTGACCGCTGCGATGACTACTGGAGTGGGAATGCGAGCGTGAGCGATGTCCGTGAGAGATGGGCATGAGGGACGGGTCGATTAGCGTAGCCTTTCATATGACAGAGTTGAACGCACTTCGCGGTGGGGCCAGGAGGAAGAAGATGACCAGTCGCCCTATATCACTTGTGCTTTATTATGGGCACGAACACGGAACATATAACATACGCGATAGGGAATTGAATCAGAGTTGGTGCATTTGAGGGAGCCCTTGCAATTGGTTGCGCATGCTGATGACTGCAAATTCCGTATGGGATAGAGGGACGATGCCATCAGGAAAGAGCACGGAAAAGATAGAGGCTGCGCATTCAATGCTCACGGGAATCTGCGAGAAGTTAGCAGAGAGTGTGGATAAGATGTACTCCTACTTACGGGACAGACATTTGATGTGTTGCGTCAAGGGTTGCTTAGCAGGAGATGGGTGTTCTTGCGTTATGTACTTTCGTATCGGCATTACGATGGACCGACCCGACCACCATACAGCACGGGCAGAAAGGGCCCAATGGGTGTAAGTGTGATACAATAGGTCCATGGACCTACAAGCTTGAATCGTGACATTCGCGATCACGTGATGGGACGTGTTGCTTGTATGCGCGTATTTATTTGAACTGGCCACTTGTTCTTGGATTGCAACGTCCAAGCCACTTGCAGAGGCTCGCCTCTTCCCTTCCCTTCCTTTCTTTATCGACGATTTCGACACGACACTTCACGTTTCTCCCAGTATGCGAAGCACCTTGCCTCTATGCTCTCCTGCACAGTCGCCGAATCAAACACGAACACTGTCTACCTTGTCGCAAACCACACCCGAACCGACGCCTATTCCAACCATTCGTTTGGTTTCTGCAATTCCATCTGCCGTAGGCTCAGCACCAGCTTTGGGAGACCCTCTTGCTTCACAATCTCCCTCGCTTTCTCCTTCCATTCCTCTTGCTCCGAAACAAGATAGGCAAGCACCCAGACGTCGCCTTGTTCCGAAAAAGTCGAAGCTAGGGCTTCTAGTCTCCGGAAAAGGTAGCAAGACTAATGGAAAGCATGATCTCTCCGACGTCGTACGTCGTGTTGGGGGAAGCACTTCGACTGCCTCTGTTGGGAAATCTGGCTTTGAAATCTATGTTGAACCCGTCCCCCAATCTCAGATTGGTGTTGACGAGGTCCTTATGGTCAAAAAGAAGAAAAGTCGCGCATCCTTAAGCGCATTGAAGTGGGGGGCCTTAGGCGAAGTGACGAACACCGTGCAATCCAAAGACACAACACAAACTGTTCGATTGAAGAACGAGGACAAGGAGAAATGGTGGACCATTGGGCGGGGACGCAAGGATTCTAAGGACAAGAGAGTTATTGTCGAAAAGTCTGCACGAACGAACAGTAGGTCCATCTATCAACGTTCGCTGGTCGACGATGTTCATATCGCAATAATACCTAGCTACTCTCACGGACAATATGGCTTCTCGCGCACGCTTCAACTCTCTAGATTCCAGCCTCATCCTAAGTCCCGCCTCTAAGACTCCCGAGCGCCCAGCACAGCTCCGGTCCGCGTCTGCGTCGGAGTCTCCCATCCAAGGTATTAACCCTCACAATGGTTCCCCCAGTGTCGTTGCCTCGGCTTCTCCCGATGATAACTTTACGCCTTCTCTTCTCGCTCCGCCAAACTCGTCGACAGGCTCCATTGCCATACGCGCTATGCGTTCCATGCGTTCGATGGCACGATTGGCAACCTGGACCAACGGAAAACCGACAGAAAAGGAAAATAAACCCGCAATGCTTGTTCCAGCCCAGACGAAAGACAAGGAAAGCAAGAGGACTAAAAGAAAGCTCGAGCTCGGCAGAAATCAGACGGTTTCGCGGCTCTCTTGTAGCGGTTCAGAGTCGGGCGTATCCAGTGGTCCTCATCCTAAACCCTCCCATCCTCAGCCTCCTATAATAAAGAAACCAGGCGTCCTGGGACTGGGGTTCCCTTCTGGATTCCGTTTTGGAACCGTGCGGAGCTCATCTGCGGGGTCGTCAGACCAAATTTCTTGCAGTTCCGCTGGGGATCTTCCGCCCGAGAGTCAAACCTGCTCTTCATCAACTGTCTCTGCAACCTCTTCCCTTACACCAAGATCTGCCATGTCGCGCATCTCCTCCTCCAGTTCCGCTTCCGTCAAGTGGGTAGAAGATCGCTTGGAGACAGTTCGAGTGGCTTGTCGTCGAGAGCAACGTGAAGGAACACAACGCGAATCTAGGGAAGCACCGTCTCGAGCTAGGGTCGCAGAGGTCCTTTTAGAAAAATCGTCGCGTCCAGTATTGTCGAAGCCAACTATCCGACCTTCACTGCCTGTCATTGCGATCGAGGCCTCGTCAAGCAGACAACCTGTGCTAGAGAGCGAATCAGGAGCGACGCCAAATAAGCAAAGTAGAATTCGACCCGCCTCCGATCAAATGATTGGAAAAGATCGACTGAGAGGCATACGAGGAGTTGGAGAGGGTGAGTTCGTTTCAATGGCTATATTAGTTGCCTGTCCCTGACGAGCGTGCGTGTGTAGGAACGCTCTCCGCTTTGGATGCGGCCACTAATGAGCTAGCATCACTCATCAACCGCCTCGATCTCGAGGCGTCACCCAGTACACCCCGTGGCACCCTACGTCTTTCACCTAGTTTTACTACCCTACTGGCGGAATCTCCTCGTTTGAAGGGTAGTCCTAAGAAAAGTCGCTTTCCAGGGACTCTCGTAATGCGCCCAAGTATGGCATCCTTGACATCTCTCAGACCTTATCCACAGTCCCGGACACAGGACGTAGCTCCTGAGGCCCAACGCTATGGTCAGCAAATAGCTCCATGGCCGGTTTCACCACCAAAGCCTATGCAAACTTCATCTACCAATTCTGCACCGCTTGCCTCTTCTACTGCCACTGGAAGCTCAGTACCGTGCCCGACCTCCGGGCAAATCGTAGACTCCATAACAAGCTATGAAACTTCGTTTGCATTCCAACCTCTGCGGCCGGGGAAGCCGAGCCAGCCTGTCGCGCCTGTTCCTTTGTTGACGGTGCCTGTGTCACAGGAGGATTCCTTTGCAACCACTGGCAATGCGCGTACAGAGTCGTTTGCCCTCAAGTCTGAAACCGTCTCTCCGAAGACGAGTGTCAGCTTACTCGCGGGAACCCAGAAAGAGCTTTCCTTGAGTAGGACCTTTCGCAAGGTTATGTCATCGCTCTCGTTGCGAGCTAAAGAGAGCGAATGCAGCACCCGTTCTGAAAGCATTGGGACGCTAATGTCGAATGAGGCACGGAGGGACTTGGGACTGGCTGGCACGCTTGGTGGTTCCATGAGCTCGCGGAATCCTGACCTCTCACTAGAATCTGACAATCCTGACTCTGATATACCCAATGAACTGCAAGATATTCTAACTGGGGGAAACGCCGAGCGTCTTGATGGCCTCGAAGACACAATTTCTTTTTCCCCTGCACAGCTCGTACATCTCCCACCTTCTCCAGGTCTACCACCAGAAAGCCCCCTTCCCACACCAGTGCTGTCGCAGGCTTGTGCCGGGCGTTCTGCCGGGTCTATGGATTCTACGCAACCAATCGCCGAGGATGACGACGATGAAAGTGACTCATCTTCACTGGAGAACGACACGAAGAGGTCTTTCGATTTCACTGGCGAGCTCAAGAAGTTGAGCGAATCTGCTGGAACTCACCGCCACAGTTTCGTAGAGCAGCTTGAGAGCGCTTTCCGTACCCCGGCAAAATACCACCTGGATAAATTTGGGCCGAGCGAGGATGTTCCCCCTGCGCCAGTGGTACCTTCTATCGAGTCTAGACGCCCTGTCTCGGACGAGGCTGGCGAACGACACGTGGTACCACGTCTTCTACCTAGTCCAGAAATTGTGGTTTCAAAAAAGGCAAGGGGTACAATATCATATAACCTGTTGCAAGATCAAGTCAAGAATCCACCTGCGTTATCCAAACCTTCATACGGACAATTAGACCTCAACTTTAAATTTGGTGGTCCTTCACTTTCTGCAAAACCCGCAGATGCATCACGGTTGACACTGTCTGACATCATCCCCTCTCCTGTCCATGCTCGTTCGTTCTCATCAGGTTCCGCTCGAGGGGATGACGTGCCGCAGCAAACACCTACTCCCGCGGCTACGAATGTTGCCCCCCCAGATTCCCGTGTGCATCACCCGAATTCAAGCCCTACACGCTCGACGCTCGAAGATTCACGAGTTGATGCGCACAGCTCTCACTCTCGTGCGTCGTCCCAAACCAGTTTCAGGGGTTTCGAATCATTCGACGAGATACGGCGCGGGTTTGAATTTGTTGATAATCGGCCCGCGTTTTACCCTCCCCCGTTCAATAATCGTCGTAATCAGCAGCCACGCGATTCCATGATGAGCGTGGCGTCCGTATCCTCTTATGGCTTTGTTATCGACCCAGGCCTCAAGGATCCCTTTGACTACGGCTATGAGAGTCGACCCGCTTCTGGTGATATGTCTACTGATATAACGATGTCCACTGTCGACGACACGTTTTCATTCATCCGCCGCGGCCCTCATCGCAAGCGCGTTGATAGCGACTCGTCTAGTTTCTATTTCCAGGCGCCTGGCATGTCCCACATTCCGCGGCCCCTCAAAGGACACACCCGTCAAGATTCTGCGATGTCAACAGCCTCCATAGCTCCACCCGTCAGCATTTATAATCGCAGCTTTGGCGCACACAGAAGGATTGACTCGGCTTCGAGCATCGGTTCCATCTTGCAAGCTCACCCTTCATATGGTTTCTCTGGCGGAAACCGCTCATCTTGGGCCCCCGGGCATAAGCGGGAGAGGTCTGCTGATTCTGTACTGAGTGACACGTCCATACGTATGCCGCGCCCGACGCTTGGAGACAAGATGCTCGATTCTAGACATGACTACTGTCTTCCTCTTGCTTCGATCGCAGCATCTCCGCCTCAAAGCGAAGCGTCTGGCCATTCATATGAGGGCATTAGACGCCGCGCTTCATTCGATTCCATCGTAGAAATGGAATGTCACTGGCGTTCAAGAGACTCGACTATCGACCAGGGTAACACCGGAAGCTCCGCCAAACCCGAAACTGTGTTCGGTCGTGTCGGGTCTCTTGCAGCTTCGTCTTCTCCTGGTCAGTTACAAATGAACGACATTAGGCCATTTTCTCTCTTTAGCGCGGACGGCGACTCTTCTGACCCCAAGCGCGAGGACGACACCATGATTTCTGTGAGTGTCGCCCCTCAAGCTGCTGTTTCATTCATAATTCAGATTACAGATGATTGGAGGTGGCCGTGTCCGTCGGCGCTCAGTCGGCTCATTTGTCGAAAGCTCGCCGCTCTTTTTCCGTGTCGGCAAGAAGAAGTCCGCGCAGACGCGGAGAAAGCATCACAATCTCGTTTCATCGCACGAGTGCCTAGTCAACTCTCCTAATCTCGAGCAACGAATCGAGAACTCTCCCGGGGGTTTCGGCGAGGAGCGCATGATGTCTGCACAGCAGGGACTACTCTCTCGTAACAGTTTAGAAGAGCATTGCCTCAGCGCCGATGGGTTAGACAGGTCCTGTGAGTGAAACGGTGCTCGATTCTACTGCAACCCGTTCATCGATATGTAGTCACGGCCGAACCCGTCTTCTCCCGCCCTATCCCGGCATCGCGTTCGAAGTTGGGCACCCACTCCTCAACTAGTTCAGGGATAGACACACCCCCTTTGTCACCATCTGGCGAAACGTCCTCGGTGGCTAGCGACTCGATCTCTAGCATAGACCTGTCACAGGTCAACCTTTCGCTCACGAACATGTCGTACCCATTGATCATGCAGCCGCGAGCCCGGATTCGCTCCAGGGGCAGCGGTCATCGCCACAGCCGCCGCATCTCCGGTATCCGGATCTCTCGGTCATCAGTTTATGAGACCATCGAAGAGGAAATGTCGGTGATTAACACGCCCGTTTTGGATCGCTTCCCAGAATCTGCCAAAACGAACCTATCACCCGTTGTCGATGACAATGTCATTGTTGTGGACCCCGGTGACACGTCTTCAACAGACTGGGATGAACGCGGAATTGCAGCCTTGCGCAGGTACTACACTCTCAAGGATGAGGTAGATATCACGATCAGCGAGAGCAAGCAAGTGTGGCTAGATACGCCGTTCTCTATCTATGCGGTGCAGTGTGCGTCTTTCCTATCAAATTGATGAAGACTTTCCTCTTACACAAATCGCAGCTTTCGAACCTCCTGCTCATTGTTCTGGCATGCGTGCTCTTCTTGAACACTCGCGACAAACTTATGGGTCCCTCCCCGCTGAGCTCCGCCGTATCCGCTCACGTACGAGCTCACGACCGACGCCTTATCCACAACCACAGCGAGCAGCCAGGGTATCTTTATCTTCCCCGACCGTGCGCCTGGACTTACCTACGATTCAAACATCGCCCGTCTCGGTGCCATCAATAGCACCAACTCTCATGCCTCAGGCGCTGCAGCAACGCTCAATAAACCCAAACGCTGTCGTCGCCGAGGGGCTCCCCTTGGAGGTAACTAGCAAGAGCGCTAAGGTTGATTCTGGTTCATTTTCCCAGTCACGCATTGGCCCTGATTTACGGCGGAACGTGCCCGGGCGAGCAAAGCGCGGGTTTGGCAAGGAAAACAAAGATAATATCCCCTCACCTGGGGCAATAATGGCGTAGGTCAATTTTACCGCATATGTTCATCGCTGACATTCGAAGCTTCAGCCTGGGAGACGGCTTGCGTCTTAACCGCCCTCGACCGCGTGGTCGCCTCGTCCCTACCCGCCCAGCTGTTACTGTAGGAGCATGATGCCAGTCGTAACTCCTTATTGACTCCCGCCTGCAATCAGCCAAGCTGTCAAGCCATTATCATCATGCACCGGATGTATGCTCCCATCGAACCATGCTTTCTTGAGCCATCTATACCTTGATCTATTTATAGTCTTGTTTCAAGGCGTGATATGGCACTTAGTTTCTTGCTCACGATTGTGTACTTTACGAATCACTACTGACGCTACTTACGCTCTGTGCTCACGACAACGCTGTACTCGCGTTTTTACGAAAGAACTCAAAAATTGTTATTATCTGCCGTCTTACTCCTCCAGGCTGAGAATCGAGTTATTCATTTGATGACTACAGAGTATGTCGACCCTATCTCCGTTCAGTGTCCGGTGGTGTCCGGTGGCAGAACTCCGGCGTATTAGGAAGGTTGGTGTGCCAACTTAGTGCTGGGGTGCGCGTGCGAACGCCGTTATCGGTGCGCCAGTTGTACGCTTCAACACACCGAGGTGGCCTGTGAGTCCAAAGAGATTGGTTGAGCAGTAAGTATTGGCGTTCGCAAGACGATGACATACAAGGACGTCGTTCCCATCGAAGGGGGAGCTTCGAGGTCCTCTTCCCAGGCCCGTGAAGTGCTACGGCATTCTCTAGAAAATTCTTGATGCGCGGGGGTGGGGCGGTCGTTCCAGGAGCCGGGAGAGGTATACTCGCCGGAGATGATGAGAGGGTGCGGAAAGTACGTGTGCTGAAGAAGATTTGTTCATAGAACAGAAAGATTGTGATATTGGCACCCACCCGTCAACCACGTCTTTTGCGCGTGCGTGCGGACGTCGCCGCTTTTTGCTGGTGGATCGCACTTTAGGTGTGGTTCGATACGGTCGCACATCGTTGCTTGGTCTAGATTTTGCCAAGGCAGCAGCAAACAGGTGAGCAGGGAGGTATTTGCCTGCAGTTGATTGTACTGCACTCGGGTCATCGCTACTGGCGCTGCTCTCTTCCGAGTGAAGAGCCCTCGTATCACCCTTTGATATCGCCGTATCTTCATCCATTGGATGGTTTTGGAAGTTTTCTGGATCTGCAGATTTAATACCGCCCCATTCCACCCGCTCTCGCTCCCGCAGACTCGTCCCATTTCTTCGGCGTCACCCATTGCACGTGTCATCCGCCGATGGAGACGAGCATCCATGTCGCTCCCACCCTCAATATCATCCACTTCTACCCCGTGATGCTCCAGGTTACGCTCACCACTCTCACTTGAAGCAATGGAGCACCGCCGCCGACCTGCCTGTGCCTTGAGAATTTGAGCACGGCGCTTGATCGTTTCCTTTGCCCTACGCTTCTGAGTGGTGTGAAGAATCCTCAGGGCGCGATCACGTTCTCTGGCTGCTGATGCAGAAGCCGAGAGAGAGAGGGATTCTGGCTGACCTGACTCTGAATCCGAGTCGCCGTTCTGTGTGGCGTTGTCCATGGCCGCCGGTGGAGTCCAGCCTGGGCTTAATATCGAGAGAATCTGGAATCTGGCCACGTGCCTTATAACTGCCTTATATGGCGAGCTCGACTAACACTAACTTTCCCACTCATCCTACGACCACTATCATGCTCTCCAAGTCGCGCTTGCGTCGTCTCTTGCCAGGGCGGCGTAGAAATAAGAGGGGAAGACCCGATAATACAGGCGGTCCCCATATCAGAGGAGCCCATCTTCCACGATCACGACGGAGGATCGGTCCAGGAAATGCCTTTGATGTATTCAACTCAGCCAACAGTGCGTATCATCCCTCAGATCCTCTTTTCTCGGTCACTCACAGCTTCCTGCCATCTCCAGCCAACCCTTAGTGTAAGTGACTCATTTCCAATTTTAAAAACCTTTCTTCTGGGACTCCCGCCGCGACAGTGAACCAAAATTTGAACATCGGACTACGGACGTTTTCAAGAGGCCGTTCCTCGTCCGATGTGAGTGCATCGCCGCATCTCACTGCACTGGCTAGTTTATTGACGCGTCTATGGTACCCAGGGGCTTCGGTGTCCCACCCTCTCAGCATGCACCCAGCGTCATTGCTGTGCCAGTAATCACAACACTCACAACACTATGGCGAGCGTGCTATCACTCAGCTCGAGTACGACGGGAGTCAAGCACCCCGAAGCGAGAATTTCCCCCGATCGCTGCGTCATTCGCTGTCTCGCTCGCGTTCCCGGCATCGACCTAGTTCCCGTCACAGCAGCAAGGCGCCAGACATAATCATACATCGTATGTGATGTACCTCGGACCTTCGGGCATATGCTTCTACTTTCTTAGCTCCGTCTATTGCGAATGTGGGTGAGCACAAGCGATCAGGCTCTCCAGATCCTCTTCCTGTCCCGCCTCCCCATTACAAGGGCAGTTACCGTGACGACAGAGCCAATCACGGTGATACAGAACGGCATCGTTCCCACCGCCGTCGTGATTACGACCGCACCCACGATCGTGTCCACGGCGGAAAGGTAAGAGTGCGAAATTTTGGCTGTGCACTTTGCTGGCCGAAGTGGTAAGGTGTGACTTACATCCCATGTGCTTGCCGCCAACAGTCTTCAAGAGCCATGGGTGATTTACCCGGAGAACGCGTCTCCCGTTCCTTCGCTAGGCACACGGAACCACCTGGACATCCCGATTTCCAGTTCTCGAGATGCACCGGACGCAAAAAGGCCGTATGTGTGCGTGAAGATCCTTGACCACGCCAACGTACCTTTGTGTATAGCAATGTCTGTTCTAGATCGGAATTAACTATACTGGCCAAAGCAGCCAGCTTGATGGCTGTGTGAACGACGCAAAAAACATTCAACGCTTTTTGATTGGCGAGCATTGATTAGACTTCATCATTGTAGGTGTCACTACTGACGATTTCGCGTTGCCTTCCAGATCGGCTAGGTTTCCGTGCTCGCGACATTATCCGTCTGACCGATGAGGCGCGCGATCCGCGTAATCTGCCGACGAGGGCGAACATTCTGGGCGCAATGCGCTGGCTCGTACGCGGCGCGCGCAAACACGACTCGTTATTCCTCCACTGTGCGTTCCGTTTTGGGGTACTGGTTGAGATTTCCAACACCCTTCTACAGACTCAGGACATGGTGCCCAAGTCCGAGATCGGAACGGAGACGAGGTAGATGGATACGACGAAGGTAAAACACAGGACTCGTCTTTAACGCCTTCCCATACCAACGCATGACAGTGATATTTCCCGTGGACTATTCTCAGACCGGGACGATTATCGATGATGTGAGGGTTTTAACGACTTTTCCTTTTAATGGCCCTCATTGTACCTAAAGGACATCCATGATAACCTAGTATCATGAATCCTTGAATTCCTCGAATTGACGCTAAGACTAGTGATGTAGGTTAAACCCCTCCCACCTGGGTGCCGCTTAACTGTACGCCCACCTACCTCACCTACACGTTTTCAATGTACATGACCTTCGGATCATTTTCAGGCCGTTATCGATGTGCGTGGTGTCTTCTCTCACGTAGACGCTCTACTCACAGGCTCTAGTCGTGTCATTCTGGATCCGTCCTTGGTGAGTATCATTCTACAAGGTCGATTGGCTATTCTCTAATATTGATCATGTATATCCTCCGACAGATCTGCCGTTCGCCGTTCGCAGCTCGCTTTCACTTGGTTTGACTTCGGGGCTCATTCATGTGAAATAGTATCATTCGGATGGCCGCGTCAGAAGTAGCAGTGTCACGAAAGAATTTATTCGAGACAAGTCCAGTCCTGCTGACGTAATCTGTTGGAGCGGCTCTGCGGATTCAGGTACTGCCTTCGGCGAAAACGAAGCAGTATTGCCCGTGGGTGCGATGAGCTATGCGTTTTTGAGAGTGCTGAGTTGGTTTTCTTTCGAAGGGAACCGTGACACGAAAGCTGACGTTGGACAGGTAATAATCCGCGGCCAACATACGAAGAATTACTACGGGACCTACGACGGGCCACCCGCAAATACCATCAAAAGCCGCAGCTGTCGGCGTCACACCGTATCGTGAGTGTCCTCAATGTTTCTACAGTAGGTGCTGAGATTTTTCAGGATCCTGCGCGACAATTCGTGATTTGAGAGAGTGGAGCCACCTTAGTCGGCCATGATCCGTGGTCGTGATCTATTATGTTGTGTGTATGTACTTGACGCAATGGATATCAGCATCACCACCACGTACCAAAATCAGGATCATCTACCATAAGAGGGAATTTTATCTCACATATACTCGTGATCACCTGCTTGAGTATCATACATTCTGCTAAGCTCTCTGCCACAATCATGCCATCAACGCAAGCAAAGGACTATGCCTCAGAACAGTCCACATCAATACCCAAAGAGCGTCGATTCAAGCTGAGCAGGTATTTCTTTTCGGTCCAGTATCGTCGTGTACTCATTACATTCATTACAGGGCTTGTGATCGATGTCGGGGTGTCGGTTTGTACTTTGTTCATCCTCGGGAGTGTTTACTTCCTTTCTATAGGCGAAGGAGGATTAAATGCGATGAGGGTCACCCATGCCAGGCCTGTCTAGGCGCACATTCCGCTTGTACGTTCGAGGAGCCTGGCAAAAGAAGCAATCCTCACAAATCCAAGTTTGTCGCTCACAGAGGTCAATTGATTCTTTCTTCTGACGCTCGCACTTTCTCTAGACGGACTGCTACCCTAGAAGATCGTATGCACCATCTTGAAAGTCTGATCCAAGCCATACCTCCAGCTGTGTTCGCCGCGGGTGGCGCGGCTCTTTCCCCACCTTCCACTTCCGACCGTCACCTTTCATTTCCATTACCCTCAAGTCATGCATATCCGACTGCAGTCCCCCCCCATCTCTGAATACAATCCCTTTGATAAATCCGTCAACTCATTTCACCACCCTTGGGACGAATGAATCTAGTTCACAACTCACTGCGTCAACATCTGGTTATCGGAGTACAGCCAACAGCGAGGTTCCGGTTTCGGAGCATCCATCCGAAGAATCGGCCCGCATGTCACTCTCATCTTCTTACATCTATGTCGACGATGAGGGCTTTACTCGCTGGCAAGGAGAGACATCTGGTCTCCCAATATTGGATCTTCTCATTGAACGACATCACCCTACACCAAAAAAAGAGCGAGACCCAAGTCCACAACATAACTGGTCAAATGGCGGCTCATACAATCCAGACGGTACATGGTTCCCGAATCGCACTACTCATCGTACGGACATAAACCCAGAAAGGATTTGGAAGCTAGTTACCTCTTCCATTACTCCTGACTTGATGGATAGGTATGTTCGCGTCGTTATCTTGACCATTTCCGCACCAACCTAACCTACCCATGGACAAGTCTTGTACAATGTTATTTATCGACTTCATATTACCTGATGCCTTTCCTCCACGTCCCGACTTTTCTCAACGTGCGTCCCTTGAGGACTAAAAGTCTCCTAATACTTATGTTCTCCCAGGACTATGGCGACCCTCAAAAATGGGGAGAGCCGGGGTTTGTCGCATTCGTAGTTGCGGTCTGCTGCCTTGCTTCGCGTCATATCGATGATCCACGAGTACGTGCGAACCCGAACGAAGGGGTATCGTCTGGGACCATGTGGTTTGATCTTTTCAACCACTTGCGTACGCTTCCAGGGGCCGACCGCCCTACATTGTACACCGTTCAAGCTACGCTAGTTGCGGGGGTGTACACTGTTGGGTGGGGCAAACTATCTAAGGCTTTCGCGCTTTTTTCAGAGTCAATCACACTTTCGCTCGATGCCGGTCTCCATAGATCCACAGATGCATATGACATCTTCGATGCGATCGAGGAGGAGGTCCGTAAGCGTACCTTTTGGTGCGTTTATATGTGGGATAAGCAGGCAGGTGCCCACTTTGGCCGACCGCCGCTTGTGCGGTTACGCGACTGTGACGTCTCTGAGCCTGCGGCCGTTGATGACGAATTTATCACCCGCGATTCCGTTGGACCGCAGCCAACAGAAAAACCGAGTAGGATGGGGGCATTTATATGTGTGCTACGCTTGCTCGTAGTGCTCGAGTCAGTGCTCGATACACCTCCTCCCAAGGACTTTGGCGACACGTCATCCTTCATGAGGCGCGCAACGACAACCCTAACAGGTTTTCGGCGACACAAAGGCTTGCGTGAGGAGGAGATACTGCTTGACGAAGTCTCTTTCGCAGTTCCCATGTACTGGAGACACTCACCCGATACGCTCGCAAGCGAAGATGTCATTCGCGTCATACATGCCGAGCGTGTTTATTGTCTCTCACTCTTTATACGCATGCTCATTATGCGCCATCGGTTCTCTGACCTTGTTGCTGAACGTGCTGCCACTGGCGAACTAGACCAGAGTGAACAAGAGCGAGATGCCATGACTGTTGCACACTCTGCTGCGTTGCAGCTCATCTCTACTCAGCTGAAAATTGCGCAAAATGGTCTCATGACATACTGTTAGTCAAACATTATTTGCGATCCAAATATCTGATCTGTTCTTCTAGATGGGGTCCACGTGATTCACCAACTCACTCAAGCGGGGCGCACTCTCATTGGGTTCTTATTGAGCTGCCAAGCAGACGTTTTGCGGCCTTTAATCGCTCCCGCGCTCGATGGCTTGGGATCCTGTGTGGGCCTTTTGCGGAGATTCAGTGATCGTTATGTGTGTGGCCAACGCTCCTGTGATATGATGGAGGAATTTTGTAGGCGTATGTCCGCTCCGCTTGTAGACGTGACATCACGGTTCCTAATGACCCTTGTAGTCACGCAGATTCCGCTTGACAACCAGATCATTTCCCAAGAGCTCATGACAAGCTCTACGCGCCCACCCTGGATTCGACCCGCTCGCAAGAAAAATCCTTCCGGTCCTCGTTCCACAAGTAGCGTCGAGTCACCACCACATGATACGTCGGAATTTGCCAGCAGCCCCATCTCTGCTGCACCTCCAAATGCGCCATCATTCAATCTCACTACTGGCCTTTCTTCTGTCGCACGGAATCAATCTCCGCAACGATTCTCAGTGGAAACATTGTCACCTACGGGGCAGCTTCTCGACCCTTGGGAGCGGGGGAGGTGATCTGGAGCTTCCCAAGTCCGATCCCGATACGAGCTCAGTGCCCATGTCGCCGGTCGAGTTGATGGCTTTCGTCGAAGACGGTGGTATCGATGTCGCGAGCCTATTTCCTCAACAATCTGTTCCCGGGTTTTTGGCAGATCTTCAAGCTGGCACCCCATACGAAGAGTGCCTCGGACAATGTACATACCTGGGATCAAATGGGATGGCAGGGGCTGTGGGTACACCATAGTTAACCAGGTCCATACTATGGCGCCTGGTGGGCTGTGTGAAAAAGGTGTAGCGTGGAGAATCCTAGTATAACG